>BHFT01032940.1:0-49487 GCA_004320025.1 Laticauda laticaudata
CACTGCTGTATAATGTGCGACCGCTCAAAATCTTTTATATCATAGAAGGGGCCTATGGCCCAGGTTTTGGCCCGCTTTTCAAAAATTTTAGCAACGGGTCTCTGCCATGCTGGTGGGATGTGAATAGACCATGAGGGGCATGGACTCTAGAGCTCCCGCCACCGCACATAAGGATAGGGTGTCATTTTTGTACCTCCCCCAGCAGCTCCAGAGGCTCCGAGAGGGCAAACAGTCCTCCCTGGCTCAGAGGTTCTCTGGAAATTGGAAATGAGCCCATTTCTTGGCCTTCCCACAAGCTGTGTCTGGGAGCGGTCCTGTTTGTTTTCGACCATTACTGCAACTTACCGCAATACCAATACACGGCACACTGTGAAGGGACTCCAGGGAGGGGAGGAGTGGGCGGGGCCATGCCAGGAGTGGGATTATGGTTGCCCCAACCTAGCATAGAATCTTTAGCTAGGGCTCTCCAAACTCCTGCGAAACCCCCCTGGACTTGTGGAGGTCTAATCCACCATGCTCTGTCTAGGAGGAGCCACGTGGCCTTCCCAGCTTCTTTTCCATCATCTTGAATGCAGAAACAAATGGTTAACTTTTCTGTAGAGCCTCAAGTAGATAGCAGCATATCCTATCTGATATTGAGGATCACCTGCCTCAACAAGCCTGGCTATCTTGTCTCTTGGCTACCTGCTGGGATTACTGGGATTGTACGTCTCCATACTGTTTGTTCATTTAGGATTATCTGTCCAGCCCTTTTTGTTTCAAGAGTGTAAAATGCTGTTGTCACTCTTGTTCGTCTTACAGACACTCAGCAATGGTTTTGGGCGCTGAGAAAGGTAGGACTGAGGCAAAAGTCTACCCAGGGACTTTAAGTGCTCTGCAGCTGAGGAGAGTGCAGTAGCACCCACCGCATCGCTGTTACAGCACAGCATGCTTAAGGTACTAATCGATCACCGATTCTGTAATACTAGAAAGGAGATACCAAATGATATGTAGGTTGATCACACTCATAAAGCATTCCTATAGCCTATGTATAAGAGAGTTCCATAAATGGGAGGGTGGAATCTGAATGGAGCAAGAAGCGGCCTTAAACCACAGAAATACAATTCCCACTTTCTTACAAAAGTAGAAGCAAGCTACCGAATTATCTGCCTACACATCCTTAATTGAGAGCAACATCATTGATGACATCCAGCCCATGCTTAATTGAGAGAAATCTGATTTAGGATACATCCACAGAGGTGACAGGGGAGAAAACAGGATCAGGTGACATGTAAAGGCCCTGTGACCAACTGGCCGACGGCACTGACACATAAACGTTGATAATAGAACACGGAAAGTATCCAGGTATGAGCAGAATCATTCGGGGAAGTGAGATTTGGCTCCTTCCGTATAGCTCATCCCGCTCCAAAAGTGGCAAAAATTTGGCATAAACAGAATGGAAAAGAAACGGATGTGGGTAGGATGTAGCGGGGATGATTTTAAACGAGATTGTTCATAGGAAGCCTAGCGGATGACAGCGGATGGAAACAGATGACACATCTGGCAGGGGTTCCGGGGAAGAATCGCGAAGTAGACGCATAGTGAAGAGGCAGACTGCTATAGCGGATGACGCGGCCTGCCATCACGTCCGCTCTATTAGCGAAGCAAAGCATGTTAACGACCATGCATAAAGGCACGAGCTAGCGATGTATATTGGATGCTAAAACGTCACGTGGCGCATGCAGGGAGTATGAATTGCGTCAGCCCGCGATATAAAAGGATGTACTGACAGGCAGTCAGTAATAACAGGGGAAAGATGTGGCTGGCCACATACATCTTGCAGGAACACCCATGGTTAATCAGTCAGTGGGAAGAAGAGAAAGCCTCGCCTACTCTGCCTAGATCCTGCCAAGAGTGACAACACCATCCCGACCCCCATGGCACTGAACTCTGAAGCTATGCTGGTGCTTCTCCTGCTGCTGCTGGTGCTCTCAGCTGGCTGTTGCTGCTTCAGTGGATTGCTGGTGCTGCTACTAGCTCTCTATCTGCATACTTCAAAAGCTGCTCCAGCTGTGATAGCGTGTGGATACCAGCCGCCAAGGCCTCAATAGCTGCTGCTCAAGCCCCTGAAGGCCCTGCTGCTCCAAGCCAACTGAAGGCCCTCATGCTGAGGACACCGAGCCAGAGGGAGGTAAGAGGAAGGGAAGGAGAAGGCGCAGAGAGAAGAACAGTAAGCCCATTTGCACGAGAACGCATAGAGGACTGAGGAGGTGCTGGAATAGGCTGAGCGAGAATTAGTTACCGTTGATTGGATAGAAAGGGCCACAGACTGTATCGATGACACCAAAAGAAGCACGCCAGCTTGGAGAGACAAGGCAGAGAGCCTGGGCTACCTGTAGCAGATGGTAACTCCATGGAAATGGTGGAGAGCCACATGCATCACCTGGTAGAGACAAGTCATCTGCATAAAAATCTGGCCAGGCAACCATGTCAAGGCTACTGACCAGGGAGATGTTATGTATGACGCAGTCGCGCTTCCTGGAAGGGTGACGCCAATCTGCCACCAGAGGAGCAAGCGCCCTCTGTACACCCCTCTCCCTGCAGACAGCCCACAGACAAGCCAGTCCTCGACCAGCCAGGAGACAGCTGCCGCTGTCCAGGCAGTGTCTTTCCAGAGGGCCCATGGCAGAGACCCCCCAACAGCTGCACTCCCAATCTGGACCGGAGGACTTGGAGGCGAGCCGCTGTTTGATCACAATATAGGAAGAAGCGGCAGCCGGAGCCAGAGCCCAACCAGCACCCCGACCGTGACCACGAACTCCAGGCTCTACAGATGCAGGGAGACCGGCAGACTCGGACCTGCTTTGCGCAACGAGGAGCGCAGCACATGTCCTGTTGGAAGCAGGATCATGGACACAATAAGATGGAGCGAGCTTAGCAGAGTAACTGCCCTCTCTCCCTCTTAGCTCGGTTCCTACTTGGACAGAGGATCCTCCAGCACCACACTTTCAAATCCACCTACGTGAGCACACCTTGAGGGATTATGCCCGAGGCGCCAGCTACGCTGGGGTTGTGAGGGTGATGAAATTTGGAAAAGCCTGCAGCTTACTTCTTGTCAGGACCCTCAACGGCAGGCCGGCATGCCGTGGACACCTGGCTCGACGCCCAGGTGCCAGCTGCTCCTTCCAGCCAGGGCGATGTAAGGCTACAGGCGCCTATGCCAGCGACTCTCAAGCAGCCTGTCACCACGGCTTGACCAAGGCTGGCTCAGAAGCGACTACCCCACGGCTGAGGTGGCTTTCCAACACAGCAAAAACAGACCCTTCCCAGTCCAGGCCGAGGTTCATCGCATGCCAGCAGATGCCACACCTTCACCGATCAGCCAGCTGCACGACCAGACAGCCGCCACTACACTCCTCCTTCTCCAGCCCCACAGCCAAGCTTGTCAATGGACCAATATCCTTTCCCCCCCTTTCCTTCAAACAACCACAAACCCCCGGAAAAAGGGGAAAGGGAGGGGAAAAAAAAAAAAAAAGGAAGGAAAGAGAATAAATTTTTGTCCCCCCATTTTGAAACAAGCCCGCCCCCTTGGCCTTTGGTTTGGGGGGGGGTTGGAGGGGAGGAAGGAGGAGGTGTAGTGGGTGCTGTCTGGTCTCGTCAGCTGGGTTGAGGTGATTGCATCTGTGGCAATGCGATGAACGTAGGGCTGAGACTGGAAGGTCTGTTTTGCGGTGTGGGAAGTCCTGTAGTCGCGTAGCCTTCGGTAGGTGAGAGCAGAGCTGTTGGTAGAGCCGTGAAGGGCTGTATTAGATCGCCTGGGGTGGAGGAGCAGGCCCTGGACTGGGTCCGCGAGCAGGTTCGGCAGCTGGGCCCTTGAGGGTTGTGCAGAAGTGCAAGTGATCTTTTCATTCATCACCTCGGTGACTCAGGGGCCCTCGGCCATTTTGCCTCAGGTGTGGCTACGTAGGTGATGAAAGTGTGGTGAGCTGGAGGATCCTCTGTTCCAAGTGGACCAGCTGACAGAGCAGTTAATGTGCTGGTCCTCATTGTGTCATGGATCTCCAACAGCGATCAAGTGGTGGCTCTGGCGCGTCCAGTCCTGGAGCTCTCTGCCTAGCATACCTGTGAAGCTGGGCGCTAAAGGGTGGGGTGCACGGTTGGTACTGCTGGTGGCTGCCGCTTCTTACACTGCCAGTTGGTGAGGCACAGGGTCGTCATCCTCCAGAGTCCTCCGGAGAGCTGCAATGGCTGCCTTGGGGTCGTCCTGCCATGGGCCAGTGCTGAAGACACGCTGCCTGGACCAGGGCAGCTGTCTCCTGGCTGGGAATGAGAACTAGAGCTCGTCCACTGGCGGCTGGACGGAGGAGGGGTGCTCCAGAGGGCTGCTAGCGCCTATGGTAGGCAGACCATCAGCCGCTCTGCACGACGCGCAAGCTGCACAATTGGCACCGGATGACATACAGTCTCCCGATGCAGCTGAGCCTTATGAGGCAGGTGGCCTGGCCACCGAGGACTGGGCTATATGGTTTTGAGAATAGTAGCTCTTAGCCAGGACTGGCCAGGAGGCAGTGAGCGTGTGAAGAGGGCACAAATGTGCCTTCCAGCAAACACACGAGCCTGAGCGAGGAGTACATCAGTGCCGATGACAAGCAGGGTGCTCAAAGGCTGGGCAAAACGGCCAAAGGGTCTATACTTTGCTGTTCTCTTGAGTAGTCCATCTGCTTCACCAGCTCTGGAGAGGGCGTGCTGATCAATCTCTTTTGGGAGGTTGCTCCTGGCAACTGTTCTGATGGCCGGCATTTCTCCATCCAGGCTACTGCGGCGATGGCTCCTCAGCCACTTGACTCCAGCACCGTCCACTCAATGTCCCTCATTCCTCCCTGCAGGTTCTCCACTGCTGGAAAATGGCGTGAAGGACTCCGTAATTCCTCCTCTCGCCCTTTACGGCTCACACTTTCCCCTCTCGCCCTAAGGCCTTTCTTCCTCCTAACCGTCTGGCGGGGCCTTCAGGCAGCAGGGCCTCTTCAGGGGCTTGAGCAGCAGGGCCTTCAGGGCTTGAGAGCAGGGCTTTGAGGGCCTTCGGGCCGGCGTGGCTCACCACAGCCAGCAGCAAAGTAGAGTAGCAGATAGGGCAGCTAGCAGGCACCAGCAACTACCAGCAAGCAACACCAGCAGCCACCAGCAGCAGCAGGAGGAAGCCTCACCAGTAGCTCATCAGTACGTCAGCTGCCAGGGGGTGGGAGTGGTGTTCTGTCCTTCTTGCCAGGGCAATGGCAGGAAGTAGTGCAGAGGCCTTCCTCTCTCCCTGAGCTGATTGAACCCATGGGTGTCCTCCTTATGTAGGATTGTATGTCGGCCAGCACAGCCTTTACCCTTGTCCATGGACTGACTGCGTTGCCACAATTCCTTGGGGTCGGTATTACCTCGCCGGCCGGGAGCTGACCGCAATTCATACTCCTGCATGCGCAGTGAACGTTTTTGCATCCAATATACATCCGCTATGCATCTGCTTGCTTCCTAATAGGCGGCTGTGATGCAAGCCGCGTCATTTGCGCGCTATGCATCCGCCTTCCCACTATGCGTCCACTTCGCTATTCTTCCCGGAACCCTGCAGATGCATCCGCTGTCATCCGCTAGGCTTCCTATGAACATCCGTTTAACATCCCCGCTACATCCTACCCACATCCGTTCTTTTCCATTCTGTTTATGCAAATTTTTGCCACTTTTTGGAGCGGATGACAACGGAAGGAGCCACCCCCGAAATTTTGCTCATCCGCTGTGTTCTTTATGCATACGTTTTGCATCCGTCGGCCAGTGGGACAGGGCCTTTACATTCACCTTTGATCCTGTTTTCCCCCTCACCCTTGGATGTATCCTAAATCAGATTCTCCAATTAAGCATGGGCTGGATGTCATCAATGATGTTCTCCAATTAAGGATTGTGAGGGCAGAAGATTCGGTAGCTTAGTTACAATCTTTGTAAGAAAAGTGTGGAATGTATTTCTGGTTTTAAGCCGCTCTGCTCCTTCAGATTCCCCCCCCCCATTTATGGCAACTCTAAAATAGGCATAGGAATGCTTTATGAGTTGACACCCAATCTGGTATCTCCTCAGTATTACAGAATGGTGTGATGTAGTACTTAAGATGCTGATGCTGTAACACCTAGGTGCTAGTGCACTCCTAGCTGCAGCACTAAAGTCCCTGGGTGACTTTGCCTCAGTCCTACTTTCTCAGGCCAACCTACTGAGCTGGAGTGTCTGTGAAGACAAACAAGAGGGACAACAGCATTTTACACTCTTGAACAAAAAGGTAGGACAGAAATCTAAATGAACAAACATGTTGAGACTACAATTCCCAGAATTCTCCAGCAGTAGCAAGAAGACAAGATGCCAGGCTTGAGGCAGGGACCCATCCATGAAGGCATATGCTGTTCTACTGAGCTACAGAAAAGTTAACACATTTGTTTTGTCAGATGATGGAAAAGAAGCTGGAAGGCCACGTTGGCTCCCTAGACAGAGCATTGGATTAGACCTCCAAAGTCCAGGGGGGTTCGCAGGAGTTTGGAGAGCCCCTAGCTAAGATTCTATGCAGTTGGGAGAACCCCCAAATCCCACTCCTGGCTGGCCCCGCCCACTCCTCCCCTCCCTGGAGTCCCCACATGGCCTGTTTTGGATGCAGGTAAGTGCAGGGTGAAAAACAGGCCTCCCAGAAGTTTGGGAAGGCCAGAAATGGGCTCATTTCCAATTTCCAGAGAACCTCTGGAGCCCAGGGAGACTGTTTTCGCCCTCTCGGAGCCTCTGGAGCCTGGGGAGGACAAAAATGACCCCCTTCCATGGTGCAGGAGGCCGAGTAGATCATGCCCCTCATGGTCACACCCACCCAGCAACTGGGCAGAGAACCCGTTGCTAAAATTTTTGAAGCCCAACCCTGCCAAGGCCCCTTCTAAGATAAAGTTAGGGCCACAATACAGCAGGGGCTTCATACAGCACATACAATACATACAATCAAACTACAGAATGTGCAGTATAGTACAATATTTCTTAATTTAGCATATTTTTTTAAAAAAATAGCCTTCTCACTTCTTAAAAAGAAATATGGATTGGTCAGTTTTTTCATCATAACTTTATTTAAATTTGTTGTACTATGCCAAGAAGGGGAAGCAGCCGTAAATATTCAAGGAGTTGCAGAGAAGTCACCATTAGATGACTACCTTTTGCTTCTTTCACAAACAAGCTATCAATCGAGCTGAGATGAGGCACCAGGAGAAATTCACCACAAATAAATAAATAAAAACTTGAATGCTTCTGTTCCTGAGATCTTCCTGTACTTACAAAGTAAAATTTAAACAGGTGACCAGGGACTGCTCACACAAAATAAATGGAAAAAACCCCAATATAACTTCTAAACCTAGAGCCATAAAGAATGCAAGTTCTTGAAGAATTTTGCTCCTGGTCCTTAGGAGCAGCCTTCCAATGGAAATCAGACTGGTTCCATCTCTGTTCATACAACATTTAATTTAGGATTAGCCATCAATGTTTACTCATTTATTGTGCGGGATGCTTTAGGATGTATTGATTTTAGATGTTTTTAATTAGTTGTTTTGTGGGTGTTGGGGGCAGTAGATGGCTAGGTGGGTCTATATATCTTGTAAACTGCCAAGAATCATTTTTGATGGCAGCACATTAGAAAATGCAGCAAATAAATAAGAAAGAGCCCCCTGAGGCTGGTGGCTACTGGTCATTATGTAGCTCTGTTTTGGACCTACAATTCTAAAGGAATGCCTCTCCCTATTTTAGCTTGCCCAGGCTGTACAATCATTCGAGGTTCTCTCTTTTTTTTTCTTCTGTCATATTCTGTGACCACAGCTTTCTCTCTGGTGAGTTAGTTCATCTGATGCCCATTGGTATGCTCTATCCATTTGATATATTTCCCGCCTCTCCTTGTTGGGCTGTTGCTTTGCTTTAACTTTTCTCCATACTACTGCCCTTCCAGAAGAATTGGAACTACAACTCCCAGAATTCTGGAGGGCACCCAGTGCTAATGCTACCACTTTTAAGACAGTGTCTTTTTCTTTTGCAGCCTAATCCAGTTCTGTGTTGCTAGGGATGCCTGTCAAAGCAATGCTCCAGCACATATCCTGCCCCTCTTCCCATGCCCCTCAACCCTCTCCCCTTTTTCCTGTCTTTTCATTCTTCTCCCTCTGTGCCACACACGTGTGCTTTCCTGGCAGCTACACACCCACTCCACTTCCTCCCTGGAATCTTCCTGCAGCTTCTGGCAGCCTCAGCTGCTTGGAGTGAGTGTGCGCGGAGTGCACGCCTTTGTGCCGGGATGATTGATGCCAACACTATAACAGCAGACAGACCGCACTCCATCACCGCAGCCCCCCTGATTAAAATTCTGCTCCGGCCCCGACTGCAGCACTCCACAAATGGAATATTCTACATAATTTCCGAAAATGCTTCTTTTTATCACCCATTTCTCCTCTATCAGATGACACCCTGATTGATGGGAGATGACTCGTCTGACATCTTCCTGGTTTTACAGGCACAGATTTACCCCCCCCCCCCCTAACTGCTTTATTGCTGGTGATCCAAACCGACTGCTAATGGGCTCTGGGCACGGCGCAGGTGTTGGCTAGTAGCTGAGGCAGGAGGAAGGAAAGAAGGGGAGAGGTGAAAAGGGAGCCACCACAGAATCAGGTCAGGAAGCCCTGAAGACAAATTTGGAAGCAACTGGTTTTGCAAGCAGGAAGCAGGCAGCTGTGAGGGTGACTTGCAACTAACTTGTCAACTGCTTGATGTGATGAGAAACGATGCAAGATGGAAGGAAGGTGCCACACATGGCCTTGACATCCTTTCAAAGCCTGTTCTGCGTACAGATGCATGAGACACATTCTCGTGGTCATTCACCTCCTGAGGCCAATTTAAATTGCATAATTATATGTTGATGGTGTGGAACCTCATCCTTTTGGATCTCCTTACTGGCTGTGTATCCTCACATGACCTTGGATGGAGGCCAGCCTACTTTGCCTCACCACCTCATGGATCATCAACGTAGTCACCATAATCACAAGAGCCTAAATAAAAGAAGGCAGGTCTCTAAGGTGTTGATCAGGCCTGTTCTCTCATCCCTGATTATTAAGAATAAGTCTATGTCAACTGTACAGCTCCAGCCCTTTATTTGGAGGAGGCCTACTGTAGACTCTGCCCTGGAAGATCTTATCTGGAGAGGAAAGCAGTTGAGAGACTATACCAAGGGTCTTCAAACTTGGCAAGTTTAAGACTTGTGTACTTCAACTCCCAGAATTCCTGAGCTAACATGACTGGAGGAGGAATTCTGGGAGTTGAAGTCCACAAATCTTAAAGCTGCCAATTTTAAAGACCCCTGGATTATACTGTAGTGCCAGACTGGAGAACCAATTCTAACTCATGGGTCTGATTCCCCTTCTTCCATATTCCTGACACACCAGGTAATGTCGCCCCATTCTCTCCTGCCACCTTTCTTATCTAGCATATCATCTCTTCTGCAGGCAGAGAAAAGAGAAGGACTCTGAAGAGCCTGATTACAATCCAGAGGTTTCTTGCATTCTTCAGTGTTGTTGATAGTGGTTGGTTGGTTGTCGTTGTTGCTGTTATGAAAATGTGTAGGTCACTCAATTCTACCCTGACTCTAAGAGGCATACAATGTAAGGCAATTAAAAATAAAATAATTCAGAGATCATACAAAATAAACATCCAGAAAAGTAATGCCAAGTACATTAAAACAAGCATCTCAGAAAGGATCCACCATAGTTTATATAAACCACCAGCAAACCTCACTTTCCTTTGCACTGATGATGTTATCTACCTGTAAGAAAACAACCAAATTCAGTGAACATTAAAAATCAACAATTCAACCCTAAGCCATATACATTCTTTCCAATGGAACCACATAAAGGCAACCAATTCTTCAAATGGGAGAAATCTGCACGTACACAAACCTCTATCAAAGAATAATTATTCTTTCTACATGAATTCCTATAACACGTTTGTCCATCAGTATAAGATACAGAAGCCTTATCAAGAGGCAACCGAACTTTCTTGTTTTTCTTTGAAGATGTCTCATTTCTTATCCAAGAAGCTTCTTCAGCTCTGAGTGGATGGAGGGGAATGGAAGGATTTAAGCCCCTGTCACACTGCACCAACGGATGGAAAGAGGATGTAAAACGGAGAAAAACACTTGCCATCCTACTTGACGGAGTCCGTTGGTTAATCTGCGATGTCACTAATCAAGTATCTTGTTACACAGCCCCTCCATTTTGCTTCCTTCTATCCGTCCAGGCCCGTCTATTGACATTTTCATGCCGCATCAGAAGGTTTATGAGCTCTGTCTCAAAATAACTTTTGAGGCGGAAATATATTCCAATGCAGCGCTTTCTGCATCTATCTAGAGCATATGGGGACATATCCCGTCTGCATCCGACTTCAGGCGCAATTCTGCTACTAATCCTACGTTAGGCAATCCGCTGCGCATCTTACCGCTGCATCTCTAAATCTGTTTTCCATATGTCGGTTACTTACAGTACGCAGTGGAAGGTAGCGGTTTTAAATGGAATCGCTTAGTCGTTAGTAGCTACGGACGGAGAAAAGGATGAAAGCTAGATGCAATTCTGTCTGTATTTGCATCATCCGTCTAAGGCATTTCCTGCTTCTGCATATCCTCTATGCAATCCTCTTATACGCATCTGCTTCTTGTCCATCCCTTTAGTCGATTAATCTCTTATTACACATTCTCGCTCATTCTGCATCCTTGCTTATACGCATCCTCTTGCCATCCTGGTCTTTTCTCATGTTCCGCTTTCTGCGTTCCTCTCTCCGTCCGTTTTCCTTTGTGGTATTCAGATATAGTTATATAATATTGTCATATTTTTTTTGTTTATTAGGTGGAGAGGATACCCACGACATCAGACACAATAATATTCGATAGATTGATTTCCGCCTTGTGTCCTTTATATATATCAGAATACATTTTTGCATCTCATTGGTGCAGTGTGACAGGGCTTTATTTACTCCTTTGCAGACCAGCTTGTTATTTTCACATTCTTTTAGAGATCATTGGCCACTTGGAGGTTTATTTTGTGGTCCATAGGATCACCTGAGTTCATCAAACTGGTGGCGTGAGCCACTTCTTGGACTTGCTGATAGACTGTTGTTGTAGACTTGGAGATAGATCGTTGAATGACTTGTATATCTCTCTCTCTGGTGTTGAGAGATGGTGTTGTTCATTTTTTGGACACAGATTGCGCCTCTTTGACGCCTTCTTTCAAACCAGATCGGTTCCTTCCTGTCCCAAAATGCTGGACTTTTTTAGACTTATATAACTTGCTTCACAGGTGCTTTACAGCCCTTCTAAGCAGTTTACAGAGTCAGCAATATTGCCCTCAACAGTCTGGGTTTCTCAATTTTTACCACACCATCAGAAAAATGGACACGGCTGAGTCAACCTTTGAGCTCGGGTGGGATTCGATCGAGACTAAATTTCAGGGCAGCTGGTAGTAAGCAAAACTAGTTTGCAGGCAGACTTTGCTTCCTTTGAAAGAGTGTCTTTTAAATGCTGAACCTTGTTCTGATGGATTTGAGTAAAGCTTTGCAGATTGTAGTAGTAGATTCATCCCCATACCTAGATTTCTCTGAGACTTTGGTTCAGTCCAATTCACAAATTCACAGAAGAAATTGACTTCATTTTGAATGAGAACATTCGAGATGACCAAGAATTGTGGTCCATGCTTCACATAGAGTTGCACTGAACTAAATAGATACCAGGCACCAACTTCTGGCATTCCTGGGCAACTGCCAAGGCCCTAGGCCTCCAATGTGACCACACCTGGTATCTCCTTAAGCCTCCTCTTAATTGCCTTACTGCTCCTGAGTATCATCAACTGTTACCTTGATACCATATAATGCCCCAGGACCACATTGTTCAGGAACATGCGACATTTATATTCAGCTGAATATAAATGGCTCAGTGTCTTATCATGGACACCATTGTTTTCTACTTCCAGGGAAGATTGCCAGTGCCTCTTAAAAACCATTGCCAGATCTTGCTGAATTTGGATTTCATTTACAAGTGTTTTATATAGTAGTGTGTAAGATAAAAATTGGATCCCAGTTGACATAAATATTTGGAATGAACAAACTTCTCTTTCATTCCTAGATCTGACATAGAAAATGTTATCAAGCTATTAGCAATAGCATTAGCACTTGGATTTATATACCACTTTACAGTGCTTTACAGCCCTCTCTAAGAGGTTTACAGAGTCAGTTTATTGCCCCCAACAATTTGGGTCCTCATTTTACCAACCTCAGAAAGATGGAGGGCTGAGTCAACCTTGAGCCATTAAGAATCAAACTCTTGGAGTAAGCAGTACTGCATTCTAACCAGAGTTGGTATTCAGCAGGTTCTGTCCAATTCTGAAGAACCAGTAGTGGAAATTTTGAGTAGTTCGGAGATCTGGCAAATCCCACTTCTGACTAGAGATTTTACAGTATCCTTCCCCTGCCATGCCCACCAAGCCATGCCCATAGAACCGATAGTAAAAAAATTTGAATCCCACCACTGATTCTAACCACTGTGCCACCACAACTCTTGCAATAAAATACAGCAGAAAAATATGATGCCACAACAAGATATTTAAGTAGCCTAGATCAGATTAAATGCTTCTAACTACCATAGCAACATGTGAAATTGGAAAAAGCATTGTTGCTTTTCTGATTTTTCATATTTTCTGCTTTGATTAGCCCCATGACTATATTAATATTATAATTGTTTTACTTTTTATTCAATCTTTTATATCCCATCTGCCCTTTCCCACTCCTTCATAGCAGCTTGCAACAAATAAGTAAATTACCACCAATAAAATAAATAATAACATATAGCAGTGAATTCTCCTGCATAATACAATCAATAAAACAAAGAAAGCAATGAGGCAGCTGCAACAAGACAAATGAATAACATGAACATAGTTCTCCCCCTCTCCTGTTCAGAATTGCCTAATACTTGGGCAAAAGGCCAATCATTGCATACATTAACAGATTAAGTAAACATGAAATCAGACCATCATGGAAGGACCACGTGAAGACATCAAAAGATCTCTGTGTCTAATAAGTCTTGCATCTCAGCTGAAAGTATCTAGTTTTCTTTTAGGAGAAAATCAACTTGGGATTCCATCTTAGAAGGGCAGCCCCAAAGAATTAAAATCTGGTTCAGCTATTACAGCATCTTCTTTTATTGTATTCTATGCAATACAAAAAGACTTTCCTCACTCAGAACTCCTTCTCTTGGCTCTTTCATTATCTCAGACCTCATTTTCAATTTTACAGAAATCATGAGAGCTCTATATTATTGCAATAATTTGCATTATCCTGATCCTGGATAAAAGGATAAAATAATACCCTTCTTTTATTAGTTTCTTTGTAACATGTTTATCTCACCTTTGTTCTTTTTAAAAATAACTCAAGGTGGTATATATAATGCTGCTTCTTCCTTATATTTTTCCCACAATGATAACCTTGCCAGGTGAGTTGAGCCAAGAGATAGTGACTGGCCCAAGGTCTCTCAGCTAGTTTTCATGCCTAAGGCAGGACTAGAACTCACAGGTTCCTGGTTTCTAGTCTGGTATCTTAACGCAGCGTGTGGAGAGAAGTGCAGAGAAGAGCAACCAGGATGATTAGGGGACTGGAAGCTAAAACATAAGATGAATGGTTGCAGGAACTGGGCTTGACTAGTTTAGTAAAGAGAAGGACCAGGGGAGACATGATAGCGGTCTTCCAATATTTGAGGGGCTGACACAGAGAGGAGCGGGTCAAGCTATTTTCTAAAGCACCTGAAGGCCAGACAAGGAATAATGGATGGAAACTGAAGGAGAAATTCAACCTGGAAATAAGGAGAAATTATCTGACAGTGAGAACAATCAACCCATGGAACAGCTTGCCTTGAGATGTTGTGGGAACTTCATCAGCATTTTGAGCCTTCTTACCACCATCTGAATGCTATCCATATCTAGTGGTGGGAGAGGACTGTCAGCTTTGGCATCTGAAACCAAATCAACAAATACTCCTTACTGCATCTTCACGTCTAAAAATGTATTGTATTCCAAGCTTCTGCAGACTGGAACCCTGTTCACCAGATGTATAATGTATTAGTTTCAGGTCAGATATTTTACGTGTGCACGCACACCAGTTATAAATACAGAAGGACAAATTGCAAACAATATGGCCAGTGTGATTCAACATAAAGCCAACATGTATACAAGTTAGGCATAATGACCATTCACAGCAGTGATAATGCTATTTTCCGACTAATTTAACACCCACAGTGGGAGAGAAAATCATTATAAATATGAAGCATTAGATTTTCTAAAGCAACTTGTGGAAACCAAGAGGCTTGGAAATAAACAACAGCCTGTATTCTGTGAGCTCCAGATTGCTAGTATCGTTGTAGACAATTCCACTGTGAAAAGTGTTTTACAGCTGGCATCTACTTCGTTTTCTCACAACCCAATGAGATGCAGATCACAACTATTATTCACATTTGGAATGGAAATGTGACCCAAAAAATGGGATGCGAATTGTAAGAACCATATCATAAATGGATGAAGGGAAGGGAAGAGTTGAGGAGGTAAAGACACCTTGAGAAAATTGGGAAGACAACACCACCATTTTAGTTCCTGATCTAATTGTACAAATTAAACAGCATCCACTGTTTGTCCACTGTATTATGTTTGTTTCCTTGCTTTGCAGGGTACCCTTGACTTCAGATGCACCGCTCAAGCTTTGAACAACATCCCTGGGCCTCTTTTATTTCCATTACCATTACCCAAGGCTCAATCATACACCACCACCCCCCAGAAAACAGCCAAGAAATCTCATAAGAACCCAGCTAAAACATTTAATTATAAGGTCAGTGGTTTTTTTGCTCAAAAATGGCCTTCTCTGAGAAATAAACTTGGTCAGTGCTGCATTAAACAAGGACTGTTTTCAGAGATTTCTACAGCCCCTGAAAAAGGCCATTGCTTGGAAGAAATATATTGAGCTTCTAATAAAATATTTTATCAGCTTCCCAGGATTTTGTTCAAGAGAAAAACTGGTAAGAGAATGAACCAAAGCTGCCAAAGGGGAGCAGCTCTGAAGTGCCACCATCAGGAATCCCCAAGAGGAAAAACAGATGCTTTGCCTTAGAGAAGATAAGCTGGTGAGCTGCAACTCTGACCACTATTCCAGAAAAATATCCTTTTGCCAAGGATATGGCACTTAATTTCATCACTGCCTTTGCTTCACACCCGCTGCTCTCTGAAGGCTGCCATGAACTTGTTCCTACAGGCCTCCCATATTTGTTTTCTAGCAGCAGTTCCTGCCTCCATTTTAAATTGGACACACCCTCTGGCTGAGGCCCCAAGGGATGTTGATCAGTTATGGCCCCTATGTTATGGAACAGCCTTCCCAGTGATACTGGATCAGCAATGGCAATACTATCTTTTCAGAAGCAAATAAAAATGATGGCGTTCTTCTGGACAGCCTTCCAGACAATTGAGAGAACGCCTTTGAAGGGATTTTACTGATGCCTCCATGTTATTGGTTTTTCATGTTTGGATTCTGACATAGTTATTTTAAGAATGTTTTATTGTTGCATTTTTAGTTATTCTTGTATGCCACCCAGAGCTCCATGGTTATGAAAGCTATTAGAAAGCTAATAAATACATATTCATATGCAACAACAAGAGTTTTTTGCTTTGCCATCCCCAATTGGTCCCTCTTTCACATTTAACTCCCAGAATTCCCAACGGGAAGGGTTTTTCTGATAACCCTGGGAGCTGAAGTCCATGTATCAGGAGGACACTTTGACCAAAGCTGGCTGACCACGATAGTCAACAGAAATAGCAGACAGAGGCAATTAAAGAGAGGAAACAAATAGGGGAATTTTTGTTAAAGTGGCCCAATAAGACATTTAGGGTTCAGGCTTTGAAATTGTTAGCAACAGCTTGGTGTCTCCTCCTCCTTCCTTCCCTCCCTCCCTTCCTTTCATTCCAACCCACCCACTGATGGAGAAGATGTCAGATGCAAGAAATCAGGAAATAGAATGGCTCAAATGAGTACAAGTTTATTCCACGCCATCTCTAAACAAGAATCTGAACTACTAACAGTCAAGGTAAATTGGCAGTAGATAAGTGTCAACAGAATTTGAGGAGGGCTAGATTTGGATCTCTTGTGAGTATGAAGGGACTCCAGACTTATGACATGTTTGACCCATCATTCCGACTTGGTTGTCATCTCCTTCAGAGGGCAAAGGAACACTCATCCTAAATGGGCAGAAAATGAACTCCAGCCTCTCTTTGTGCTGCCTTCCATCATCTTGCTATAGAAACTGGCAGGCATTTCCACAGAGCCAAGGAAGGCAGCCCGTATCTGGCAAGAAGTCATCACCATTTTTTGTATGCAATAAATTAAAGGTAAGCATCAGAAGGGAAGCCAGCAGGGATAAAGTTCCTGTCTCCAAAGGAATGGCAAGTTCACAGAGGAAACTAGCTCCTCCAAAAGTGTTGCAGAAGCTGAAGATAGACACGATTCTGAAGGACTCCAGTGCACTGGGTAGAAGAAGGGAATGAAAGAAAAAAGTCATAAGGACTTTTGTTTTTGTTTTTTATCATAAGGACTATAAACTGCCATATTCCATGATTATTATTCCCCTGGATCAGAAGCTGAGGCCGTTCTGAGCAACTAGAGGGCAGTCAAATCTGCACCGGATTGTTACAGCTTGAGGCAGTTTATTGTCACTACACAATCCTTTTCTTTCTTTCTTTTTTTTGGTAGATGCGAAAAATGCTCCATCCAGAAAGGCATTTGAGACAAGCACTGATATACTCAGTGATGGCAGGATGCAGATAATGTAGCAGCTGCAAATTTATGGCCACATTGATTTTGTGACTCAAAGGATGGAAGTTGTGGGGAATTGGTGCAGGGGGGAAAGGAGAATGAACCGGCTGGAAACTTATTCCTGACAAGAGAATTATTGTTCCAGGCACTGTGTGCAATTGCAGGGAGGTCTGTGATCTGCACGTACAGTACATATATGCAGAAAAAGTTTTTCCTATCTCAGGGAAGGGAAAAGGTTTGGTTTGGCTTAGCATTTTCTTTCATGAAAGGAATGAAAAACAGAATTAAAAGAAGGTGAAGGTGGGTGAAGGAAGGATGTAGGAAGAGAAAGCCACACAGTTTTTAAAAAGAACGCAATTACATTGTCCAGGCATCCAGGTGAGCTATATCAGGAAGGGAAGATGGAGAGCCCCATAAAATTTAAAGAGCGAGTTGGTATCATATAATCACAGCAAAGACTCTAAAAACACAACCTAGACTTGCAATTATTGGATGACTTTGGTTTTAAATCTCATCTTTAAAACAGGAGGAGGAAGGATTGCTTCTCATTTCTCCTCTTTTACCGAAGCAGCAGCTTAAAAAGAATAGGATGCCTGAAAAAACAGAAGTGCAGCTGGTGGCAATTATTATTATTATTATTTTTTGAAAAATAAACATCGAATAACAGAAGGGACCTTGGACATCATCTAAGCCAGGGGTACCCAACCTTGGCCATTTTAAGACTTGTGGACTTCAACTCCCAGAATTCCTCAGCCAGCCTCAACCAGCTGGCTGAGGAATTCTGGAGTTGAAGTCCACAAGTCTTAAAGTGGCCAAGGTTGGAGACCCCTGATCTAGTCCAACCCCATTTCAGCAGCAGAGCCTATACCGTTTCAGACAGGTGGCTGTCCAGTCTCTTCTTGAAAGCTTCCAGTGATGGAGCACCCACAACTTCTGAAGGCAAGCCATATTCCATGGGTTGATTGCTCTCACTGCTAGGAAATTTCTCCTTAGTTCTAAGTTGCTTTTCTCCTTGATTAGTTTCCATCCATTATTCCTTGTCTTGCCTTCTGGTGCTTTGATAAATAGGTTGAATCTCTGTTCTTTGTGGCAGCCCCTCAGATACTGGAACAGTGCTATCATATCTCCCATAGTCCTTCTTTTCACCAGATTAAACATACACAATTCCTGCAACCATTCTTCACGTGTTTTAGCCTCCTGTCCCCTAATCATTTTTGTTGCTCTTGTCTGTAGTCTTTCCAGAGTCTCGACATCTTTTTTATATTGTGGTTTATATATTGTAGTTGACAAAATCTTCTACGATTCAAGAATGCAAAGTTTTGTGTCACAAAGGAGTCATCAGAATTACTGAAAAGTCTCTTTTTTCTTAGGCATATTTTTTAAAAATGACAAAAGCAACAGAATATATGTGAGTTAAAACAAAGTTAATATTTGTATTTTAGATTTTTTTAATTCTGTTTTTATTACTTTGTAATTTAAGGCCACAAATATATCTAATACTCCTTAACTAACACTAACCCTCACATCCCGGACATAAACCGTTTCAACTCTTTCCCTCAAAATGATTCTATAGAGCACTGTACACCAGAACAACTACTGTAGACACAAAGACAGTTTTTTTTTCCTGAATGCCATCACTCTGCTAAACAAATACTTCACTCAACACTGTCCAGCTATATACTAAGTCTGTACTACTATTCTATTAACTTTCTCATCAATCCTTATCACCTATCCCCTCCCACTTGTGACTGTATGACTGTAACTTGTTGCTTGTATCCTTGCAATTTATATTGACTGATTCCTAGTATGATTTGATTGTTTATTGTATTCTGTTACTATCATTAAGTGTTGTAGCTTATGATTCTTGACGAATGTGTATTTTCTTTTATGTATACTGAAAGCATTTGCACCAAGACAAATTCCTCGTGTGTCCAATCACACTTGGCCAATAAAGTATTCTATTCTAATTCTATTCTATTCTTCCTTCTCCTATTTTCCACACAATTACTCTGTCAGGTTATTGTTATCATCCATGAGAAGAAAACAGATCTTCCCAATTCCCATCTGCAGATCAGAGACATTGAGGTTTTATTTTTTCTAACTTATTTGGGGTATACTGTGATAACCATGTTTACTGAAGCTCCTGAAAAGAGTCCAGGAGGAAAACTGGAGTGTGACCTATATTCACACCCCAGAAGAAGAAGGAGGAGGAAGAGGAGGAGGAGGAGGAGGGGAGGGGGAGGAGGAGGAGGAAGAAGAAGAGGAGGAGGAGGAGGAGGAGGTGGTGGTGATGGTGGTGATCTTTAAATGTGGAAAAAGCAAGTCTCCTTCAGTCTGTGGTTACCATCCATCTCTTCTCTCTGCTCTCCAAGCAAATATTTTTTAGGCCCAGGTGGCCTCATCATGGTAGATTTTATTGTTACTGTTATGCCTTGGCTTACAACAATTCATTTAGTGATTGTTCAAGGTTACAACAGCACTGAAAAAGTGACTTATGACCATTCACATTTCACACTTATGACCATTGCAGCATCCCCATGTTCACATGATTTACATTTGGATGCTTGACAACTGAATCGTATTTGTTTTTTTTATATATAAAAATTTATTTGGGTTTTCATAAAATATAATACAAATAAAACATCTTTTTTTGAGGATAGCATGATCCCGGGTTATCACTTCTCCATACAGGCACAAACACAATTTCATATTCGTCTTTATTTTCTTTTCCATATCTTATAACTATTTTAACATTTTCTCCATAATTTTTCCCTCCCTTAGCTTTCTCAACTTTGTTTTTAATTATCTCATACCTATCTAAATTCAGTTTTATATATGTATATATTATGATTAGAAAGACATTAAAGCTTAGAAAAAGATATATAATTGAATTTAGATAGGTATGAGATAACAACTGAATCATATTTGTGAGGGATGCAGTGCCCGGGGGTCATGTGATCCCCTTTTGCGACCTTCTGACAAGCAAAGCCAGTGGAGAAACCAGATTCACTTAACAACTGCAGTGATTCACTTAACAAATGTGGCAAGAAAAGTCGTCAAATGGGGCAAAACTCATGTAACAAATTTTTCACTTAGCAACATAATTTGGGGCTCCATTATAGTTGTAAGTTGAGGACAACCTGCATCTCCCCCCCAAAAAAGACCCAAACCTGCCACCTCTCTTAAACTATATATACATGCAAATTTGCATAATTGCTGTCAATATTGTGAGGTAGCCCAGGCAACAAGCACACCCAGAAGTACCAGTTCTAACTTTACTGTAAGGTTAGATTAACAGAATCTGAAAGTACATCTCTCCCCCTCCCCACTTGCCTTTACACTCCCAAAAACTAGGGAGGGTCCCTTCTCAGATGTTTATCATACCCCATTCCTTCTGCAGGCTCAGCTGCCTTTTATCTGACCATTGCCTAATCTGCCACTCTTCCACCTGTCTGCCAAGGTCATTCCCGCATACCATGTACCACTTCCCCCTTTCCTTTCCCTCCTTTCATCTTCTAACTATTTGTACTTCATGTATCAGTCGTGAAGTAACATAAGATGCTGAAAATATGCTTCTTGGGGGTAATTCTGCACTCAGCTACTTCTTGAACAGCCACAGTTCCCAACAGTTTGGAACATCTGATCTTTTAAGAACATCCTGTGAGACCTCTCACAAAAATGGCTTTTTTTCGAGGCAGGTGAAACAGTTCCAAGCAAGTTTTCTGCTGCAGGAAGTGAACTTTTATTTTTTTAATGTTTGAAGAGATCCCAAGTTAGCTGACGCTTTGTGATGCATAGAAGCTTTTCATAGTGTGGAGTGTGTAAATGAGCCCTCCTGTTCCGGGGTTCATTTTGGCAAGCTAAATGGATGTGGGTGAGATAGCTTTTCAGATAAAGGACATTTTTTTAATGCTAGAGCATCCTCCAGTAAATACAGCCGCCTCTAATGAGCAATCATTTTTCTGCTTGATTGAGACCAAGTTGTCTTCATTTTGACAGGGTATCTTTTTCATGTGTGTATGTGTGTGTGGGAGAGAGAGGGAGGGAGGGAGGGAGAGAGAGAGAGAGAGGAGATTTCAGAGTGTTTCTTTCACAGTTNAGTGTTTCTTTCACAGTTTTGCCTTTAGCAAAAAAAAAAAAATGACAGCCAGATGAATGTATCTTTGAGCATGTGTCAAGAAGCTTCTTCTGCAGGCCCTTTGGTGGGTCAGTAAGAGATGTCCAGTCATGCTGCAGCCCCAGCATTGCTTTGTGTCAGAACCAGAGACAAAGCCAGGGGTATGTTCCCCAGCAAGAGCAATGCAAAGGACTTGCTAGGGATGAAGGACTATAACGGGAACTCCAGAGGAGGAGGTGGGAATCCGTTTAATAGTTCTAGAGAGGAGGACGAGTCATAAAGTCCAAGGTAATTCTCCATGGCTCAGTTACCTGCTTCATTTATTCACTTCTGCCTCTGATCGATGCCAATGGATTTTATTTTAAACAGCGGAGAAGACATGGCAAGACTGCAAAATGCCCAGGAACATAAACCAAGAGGGGAAAACTGGGAAGAGCTTATTTAGTAGCACCACCAATCTGCCTCTACCACACCCCTCAAATCCACCCAAATACAGGCCCTGTTTCTCTGTTGATCAGAAAGCTTGGAGAAAAATCCCTATTTTTATTTAACTACCTACCTGAGTTCCAAGAGGTGTCAAAATAAGAAGGACACAGGGCAAAGGAGGTGTGAAGTCACAATCTATGCAGATTTTGCTTTACTGTATTATTAATGTAATTGTTAATGAAAAAAAAGAAAATCAGCAACAAAGGAACATATTGAAAAGGAACCCCATTTGGCATTAGCACATCTGTGTATATTTATATTATATCTATATCTTGTATGTGTTTGCATATATATATATATATATATATATATATATATATATATATATATATATATATATATATATATATATATATATATTTGTTTTTTCAAGCTTTCGCGGTACCATATATATGTATATGTAGGTCATTGGTTCCCAAAGTGGGTGGTGCTGCCCCCTGGGGGCAGTGGATGCCTTAGGGGGGCGCTGAGAGGCAAGGGGGGTGCTGGAGGTGAGCGGCAGGGCACAATTCAGGGGTGAGAAAAACCACCGCCGCCCCATTCGAGGCAAAGCCCCACAGGATCATCCATTGACTTGCACACTCTGGTGCAAGGAGCTCTGCCCAAATGCAGCGTTGGGAAGGAGAGCATAGCAGCACGTCCGAACGGATCGGTGCACAAAATCAATGGGGTGAGCCTGAGAGAGGGAAAGAGAGAGGAACAAGAGAGAGAGAGAGAGAGAGAGAAGGAAGCAGAGAAAGAGAAAGGGAAAGAAAGAAAGAAAAAAGGACAAAGAAAGGGGTGGAAGGAGGGACAGAAAGAAAAAGAAGAAGGGAGGAGGGACGGAGAGAGGAGAAAGATAATGATATATCTATTCTAGCTCAATCACCTGCTCCAGCAGGGTTAGAAAGGTGTGTGTGTGGTTGTGTGTGTGTGTCTCCTTGTAGTTTACCAATACATTTTGGTTTTGCCTTCTTCAGAATTGGCACTGTAATAATTGGGGAAAAATAATTTTAGGGTGGAGATCTTGTCCATGGATCCTGTTTAAAGCTCAACAAAATGTGAGAGCTTCCTGATAGTCTTGGCCATGTTTCGTCCACAAAACTTGAATCAATAGAAGCCAAAGAAGTTTCAATGTGCTGGCAAAGATGTTTCAATGTGGAAAAGGGCCTCTAAACTAGGCCTCATTTCAATCTGATGCATCAGGTCTCTCTCTCTTCCTCTCTCTCTTTCCCTCTCTCCCCTCCATCCCACCATGCCCCCCTTTCTTGGTCCCTTTTTCTTTCTTTCCCTTTTCTCTTCTTTTCTTCCTTCTCTCTTTTTCTCTCTCTCTCTTCCCCTCTCCCAGGCTCACCCCATTGATTTGGCGCACTGCTTCCGCTCGGACTTGCTTGGGCAGGTCCCTCCAGTGCAGCGGGCTCAATGGGTGTGGACCTGCGGGGCCGGCACCTAGAAGGCGGCAGTGCCGGCAAATTTGAAAAGTAGAGCAAAGCCAGAGGTCGGTAATTTTTGCTGCAAAGAATCACAAAAGCTTCTGGTTGTGCCAAGAAGGACGCACATGTCAATGCAAATTCAGCAACATAAAATAAAGAAATACAAATAAACAAATAAACAAAAATCGGCAAAGCATCCTCTGATTAGATTTTATTCACTACTAGAATCTAATCAGAGATGCTTTGCCAATTCTAGTCCAATGACCTGCTCCAGCAGGGTTGGAAGGAGTATGTATATATGTGTGTGCATGGCTGTCAAAGCTCCAAAAACAGGTCAGGTATTCTGGGGAGGCCAGTCATAAATTAGAACACTTGCTAAGCAACCAGCCATTAAGTGAGGACCACTTTGTATTTGGTTTGCCAGTCACCAAAACCAACCTCACCCAGTCACATGACTAGCAAGCCAAACCACCAGTCAAGTGATCAGCAAGCCATGTCCACCCAGTCATGTGACCAGCAAGCCACACCTACCTAATCACGTGACCAGCAAACCACACCCTCAAATTAGGCCATGCCCACAGAAATTTGAATCCCGTCCCTGGGTCAGGGGCACTGAGGATAGTTCGTAGCACCAAGGGGGCGGTGGACTGAAAATGTTTGGGAACCACTGCTATAGGTGGTCCTCACGCACCAACCACAATTACTATTAGTACTGGCAATTCCATCACCAAGTAACAGAGTTGTAAAGTGAAAAACACATGACTGCACCTAACTTGAAGCAAACCTCCATAGGTCGTTAAGTGTGAATCACCTGTCTGCGATTTGTGACTTCCTCTGGCTCCTTCATTGACTTCACTTGTTGGAAGCCAGTTATGAAATTTGCAGATGATGGTCCTAGGACCACAGGACACTGAAATCATCATAAATATGTATGAGGACCAGTGGTGACATTCAAAAATTTTTACGAATGGATCTGTGGACGTGGCTTCAGAGGTGGCATTCAGCAGGTTCTGACCAGTTCTGGAGAACCGGTAGCAGAACTTTTGAGTAGTTCGGAGAACCGGCAAATCCCACCTCTGACTGGAGATTTTACAGTCTCCTTCCCCTGCCACGCCCACCAAGCCACATCCACAGAACCGGCAGTAAAAAAATTTGAATCCCACCATTGCGTGGCTTGGTGGGTATGGCAGGGGAAGGAGACTGTAAAATCCCCATTCCCTCCCCACCCCACTAACCTGCTTTTCAGCTGCGTTGAGAATAGATGGGGGCGGGGCCAGTCAGAGGTGGGATTTGCCGGTTCTCCAAACTACTCAAAATGTCCGCTCCCGGTTCTCCAGAACTGGTCAGAACCTGCTGAATACCACCTCTGACGAGGACAGTCAGTCTTATAGTGTCCTATGTTGTTGCAAATGGTTCAATCCACTCCATTAGTCTTTTAGTCTCTGCACGTGAAGCTAAACCAGGACACAACTCAGTCCTCGCCCCATTTCTGTCCCTGCTGATAGTAGCAAAGCCTTCTTCCCTTCAAGGCCATCTACTGTGATTAACTTTGCAGTTTTGGTGTTGTGATATGTTTTTGTGTAAAAAGGTACTCATTCCTCTAGGTTTTCTCCACCACTTCAGAAAATGTCTCAACTTTCCAAAAGAAGACTGCAGTTTCTTCTGTTATGTTCTCTTCTTGATCCTGAATACTAAGTTGACCACTGAAATGATTGGAAAAGAGAATGGAGTATCTATCTTCACAAAGAGCAGTGAAAATGGTACATAAGCAAGACATTTGCTTCAGAAGGAGGGATGAATGATGAGGGTATATACAGTATATATTCAATATAGTATAATACAGGATATATTCAGCTGAGTTCCAATGCTGTATACTCAGAAGTCATGCATGAAAATAATGATTCACAACAGAATCACTCAAACCTTGTAAGGCACAACATAGTCAATGCTAAAATAAAGCCAATGGTACAACCATTTCTATTTTAAAAGATCCAGGAAGGGGTGGAGGCGGGGGTGGGTGGGAAGGAGGAACAGCTCTTACATCAAATCAGGACTGAAAAATTCAACCCATAGCAGTGCCTATCTGTAACAAATGTAGCATGATCGGAAATGATTGAGAATCGCCTTCCCCTAACCTGCCATGCATTTCAGTGGTTATATGAATTAATCCATAGTTCAAATATTTTATTTAACTGTCACATAAAACACTTCTACTCCTTTGATCAATGTTTCTCATTCCATTTGTGTGGTAAGCCTAGTATGGCAGGCAATTCACCCAACCATGATTCTGTGGTGACAAAATGGTTGCATTTACTATTCTCAGCTTGTTTTTTATAATAGATGTAGAAGATCAGTTGGGTTGGGGGGGTGTAATGCAGTACAGGTAGTCCTTTACTTGCAACAGTTCATTTAGTGACTGTTCAAAGTTTCAGGGGCACAGGAAAAAGTGACTTATGACCGTTTTTCACACTTACACTCAAGTGATCAAAATTCAGGCGCTTGGCAACTGACTCAGATTTATGACGGCTGCAGTGTCCCAGGGGTCACGTGACCCCTTTTGCAACCTTCTGACAAGCAAAGTCAATGGGGAAGCCAGACTCACTTAACAACCAGGTCACTAACTTAACAACTGCAATGATTCACTTAACAATGGTGGCAAGAAAAGTTGTAAAACAGGGCAAAATTCACTTAACAACTGCTTCAGCAACATAAATTTTGGACTCAGTTGTGGTCATAAATCGAGGACAAAATGAAAGTACCACGCTTTCATTTGAAAACGTCTTGGTTTTTACAAACAAGGAAATATCCACTAATGTGCCAGATGTGATCCCATACATAGACTGGATTTCAATCAGTACCTATCTAGTAAACCATTTGGAACCTCCATTAGCTTTGCGGAAAAAACTTAAAATTAATCCTCATCTTAATGAACATTTAAAGTTATGATAAACCCCTCCAAAATTTATGTACAACTTTTCCTCATAGTTACGACCCATGGTCATATATGATTACATTTTTGGTGCTGGGAAACCAGTTCACATTTATGACTGGTTGTAGCATCCTGCAGTTATGTCACCACAGTTTGTGATGTTTTTAGAATAGAATAGAATTCTTTATTGGCCAAGTGTGATTGGACACACAAGGAATTTGTCTTGGTGCAAATGCTCTCAGTATACATAAAAGAAAAGATACATTCATCAAGAGTCAAGAATCATAAACTACAACACTTAATGATAGTTATAGGGCAATCAAATCATACTAAGAAACAGTCAATATAAATCGTAAAGATACAAGCGACAAAGTTACAGTCCTACAATCACAAGTGGGAGGAGACGGGTGATAAGGAGTAATGAGAAGACTAACAGTAATAGTAGTGCAGACTTTGTAATAGTTGGACAGTGTTGAGGAAATTATTTGTTTAGCAGAGTGATGGCATTCGGGCGAAAAACTCTCCTTGTGTCTAGTTGCTCTATAGCGTTTATATCCGGGATGTGAGGGGTCTGTAAATATTTTCACAGCCTTCTTTTTGACTCGTGCAGTATACAGGTCCTCCATTGAAGGCAGGTGGGTAGTAATTGTTTTTTCTGCAGTCCTAATTATCCTCTGAAGTCTGTGCCTGTCCTGCTGGGTTGCCGAACCAAATCAGACAGTTATAGAGGTGCAGATGACAGACTCAATAATTTTTGCCACTTTCCATCATGTTTTGGCCAGGAAAAAAGGCTGATTTGGGACAATGGATTTGATTAATGACCACATGGTTTCCTTAAACTCCACACTGTTCACTTAATCACATAGTGACTTGCTTTACAACAATCATAAACACAGTCATAAAATCAAGTCCAGTCACCTGGTGACCCACTCAATTATCACAAAAACTTACAACAGAAACATCAGGTTTAATTGTAGTCATTATCACCCATCCTTTAATGTACTCTACTTATAGAGACATGAACAAACTTTTTAACTTTTACCAAGTAACTTGCTCTCCCATAAGTCAGCTACCCTTTGTCCCCTAGATCAAGATTCAGCAAGCTTTTCAGGCAGCAGGTGCTTGGTAGTACGTTGGTGTGGGCTTAAAAACTGTTTTCCAAAATGGCTCACATGAATTTGGGGAATTAATTCCTGAGAACCCACATATTTTGTCTGACAATCCCACATGATCTCCTCATGTGAGAAGATCAAGATATCATGGGATTTAGTAATGTTCACATGTTTCAATCAAAAAAATATATTTGATTTATAGATACTCGTCCTCCTGATGCCCTCCTGATGCCATTGCTTTTTTTCTTCCCTCAGATTTTGTTGGTGTTGCTCTTGGCTTTCCTGACATATTTCCCCATCCAGGAAATATGCTAAGCAGATCTGATCTTGCTTAGCTTTTATGGAATCTGCCAGGATCAGTTGCTGCTTCCCACCTGTGCAAAATTTGATTGGTAATTACCCTAGTTCATGCAACCAATGTCTAAGAAACTGTGTTTGGTACATATGTATGGAGATTATCAGTCATCCAGGCCATGGTTATTCCCAAGGTGTTTTTTTCAAAAGGCAACTGGACTTTCTTTGTTTTTCCTTGAAGCTTCTCATCCAAAAAGCTTCTTCAATTCTGAAGCTTCTTGGATGAGAAGTGAAACATCTTCAAGAAAAAAACAAAGAAGGTCCAGTCAGAAAAAACATTTTTGTCAATTTTTTAAATAATATTTTTTTATTTTTAATATAATAATTCCATCTTCAAAAGAACAGTGTGTTGTCTGGCTACAAATATATTCATTGAACAATAATCAAAATTTGCAACATCATTCATTACATTGATATTAATTCTACAATATTAAAATAGTAATATTCCACATATTAATTCTACTGCAATATTAAAACAGTAATATTCAACATGCTAGTCATAATATTTACTTATCTCTTTTAACATATCTTCTTTATTTTGTTTCCCTGTTTCTAACTTCCATTTTTATTTAACCATTGATAAAATAGATCTCATACCAAATAATATTCAGTTTGTTCTTTCTCCTTAATTGCCAATGTTAATCTATTCATTTCTGCACATTCTAATATTTTCCAAATCACATTCTCATCTGTAGGTGTCTCTTCTCACTTCCAACTTTGTGCAAATACAATTCTAGCAGCAGTTAATATATGAATCACTAAATATGCATTTTCTTTACTATATTTTTCAGGGAAAACCTTTTTCTCAAAAGGTAGATGGACTTTCTTTGTTTTTCCTTGAAGCTTCTCATCCAAGAAGCTTCTTCAGTTCTGAAGCTTCTTGGATGAGAAGTGAAACATCTTGAAGAAAAAACAAAGTCCAGTTACCGTTTGAATAAAATGTTTTTGCTGCAGTGGACTAGATTTTTGTTTTCTGACCCAAAGGCTCCACTATGAGATTGCCAGCTCTGCTAAAATAAGCTTCCACAATCAAAATAGAAGAGAAATGCAGCAGCTCATTTTAACTGTGAATAGCTTTCCTAAGGAGGATGGACAGGGGTGGGATTCTATCTGGTCGGACCGGTTCTATAGAACCAGTTGTTATGATTCTGCCCAGTTTGGAGAACCAGCAAATTGTGCCACTGGCTGTACCCGCCCCTCCCCTCCCTGCCCACTGACTCCTTACCTGGCATGCGCGCCATCAAACTTGCCTGCTAAGTTGCTATTTTTCCTCCCCCCCTGACCATCAGCTGTTCTGCTGTGCCAGGAGATTTAGATTAGCTAGAAAGGAGGAAATCATTGGATTTCTTGCTTTTTAGCT
Organism: Laticauda laticaudata; assembly: GCA_004320025.1. Lineage (NCBI taxonomy): Eukaryota > Metazoa > Chordata > Lepidosauria > Squamata > Elapidae > Laticauda > Laticauda laticaudata. Next base: position 28,659 of record BHFT01032940.1, read on the forward strand.
AATCTAAAAGCAGAGCTGAACCTTCCTTAGGACTGAAGCTTCTACTTTTCAGTGCAGACTCAGGTAGCAGATTGCAGAAAGATAGATCTCTAAGTGAATCTGTGATTCTGTGAGCAACTCAATTTGCCTGCCTGCTTTGCCTGATTTTGGGTAAAAGTTGCTCTTTTTTAAATAAAAAAATCAATATTTACATAAATATTTACAATACTTACAAGCCACACCCAGACAATCATGTGACCACCAAGCCACACCCACAAATTAGGCCATGGCCACAGAACCGGTTGTTAAGAAATTTGAATCCCACCCCTGAGGACAGGGTCCCCTACTAATTTTCTGTGAATCAGCGCTACATTCCAGACACATATATCCTGCATCCATGTCAGAGCTGCCTTAATTGTGACTCTCTCCCTCCTTGCCTTAAACGTGTACACTTGCCTTCTTCATCTCGGTCTCTTCCCTTCATTTACACCCACAAATTAATCTGACATATCAAGTCTCAATGTCCAGAGAAACTGCATGATGAAGAGAGAACTCTCCTCCCTTTTCTTAGCAGAAGAAAATTTTGACAGATGACAAACCTGTATCTTCTTTGCAGCGTTTTGTGTAAATCCACAAGGTCAGAGTCATTACGGGCATTATTAAAAACATAAATGTTAAAGGATCTAAGTACAAGGAGAACGAGGTACACACAAAAGGAGGAACAGGGGAGAATAAAGGGGGAGATATTAATTGGATCTGTCTCTGCCCCCCCCCCCCCATGCCAGTCAAGCTTCATAGGATACTGAATGCCATGGTTTCAAGACATGTACAAAACATTGCTTTTTAATTTAAGCTGTTAAGGTCAGCAGTAGCCAATGTAACAGAGTTTTGAAATTACAACAGTAGAAGGGGACAGAAAGACATAGGCGGTGGGAAGACGGTCTGCGTTAGAATAAAATACACGCTCACAAACATACTGGCAAGTAGCTGAGAGGCAAAGATCCAACACTCCCATAATACAGTATTTCCTTTTGATGTAATACCACAGGAGGTTCAGAATGGGTTCTTATCATTGGCAAGAATTCTTGGGGCTGTTTCCTATATTAAAAGGAAGAAAGGGAAAGGAAGCAATTGTGATGGTTGCTCTTTAGTTCTTAGGGTCTTCTTCCCTCTGTTTTCAAGATGAATATTTGCAAATGGTATTTAATCTTTAAACCACCACAAACACTTTGTTGTAATTTTGTTGTATCTTACTGCAACATAATTTTGTTTGTGACATTGTGTTTTGCTGTTTTCTTTTGTTATCTTTTCATCTAATCTAAATGTTCCAAATGAAAAGGCAGGAAATTCCATTAATTGTTCCTAATCTTTGATGATTGGAGCAAATCAATGTTTATGTGCTGCTCCACAATCAGAGCCCTGCATGGAGAGAATACATTTTGATCCAGAACCAACAAAACCAAGGTACCGTGTACGGGTAAGTCCTCGCAAGGATTCACTCAACCACATAGTGATTTCAGTGTGTCCAGAAATATTTGCAGAATACTTGAATACAAACCAGTATCCAGTACCAGCCTAAGAATTAATTAAATTAATTTTTAAAATGCCATGATTGAAATTTGGCTACCCTGCAGCCTTTGCAAAAACAAAATGCAACTGTGTAAGGTTTGTAATTGTAAAATTATGCCTCCTGCTCCTACCAGCCATTACCCAAAAAGCCACTGATTTCAAAATGGCACTGCTGGCTAAAGTACACTGGTGCCTGTTTAAATAGTCAGAGCATGCCTATGTCCTGCTCACAGCCCCATTGCCACCTGACTTCACCTTTTATGGGATTTATGAGCTGGCAAATGATACCACCTAAATGGTTGTTCAAAGTTAATTGAAGATCATGGGGAAGGCATTGAAAGTTCTGAAATAGAAAATCCTCATTTTTTAAACCATAGAGTAAGCAATGAGGAGAATACCAAAAGAGAAATCTGAACCCTAATATTAATAATATGTTACAAATTGTTTTTAAAGCTTCTGACATTTTATATGCAGTTTGGACAAAGGAGAAAAGGGAATAGCAGAGAACTATCAAATGCACATTATGTGCAATATCGGAAGATACATTCTCCTTTCCTTAGGAATCAGCACATATTGGTGTTCAATTCTCACTTTTAAAATTTTGGGGTTCAATTCTGATTTTTAAAAAATGGAAATAAGATTGCTACACAAACACAAACACTCCACCCAATTGCATCCCCAATGTCCCGTTAAGGAATTACAATGACAAATACAAAGACTCTGTTTATATATTTCAGATTGTGATGCACTTAGGATGAGCATATTGGACATATAATACCGCAATATATGATCTTTTGAAATAGTTTCCCGACTCTCTTCTTCTTCAATCTGAAAAGTAGCAGAATGGTTCTGTCTTTTCTTGCCAAATTACAAGGGCTTTTGTTTTCTACAGATCAATTTCACATACCCATGTTTCTCTGAAAATAAGAGTCAATCTGAAAATAAGCCCTAGCATGATTTTTCAGAATGCTGGTAATACAAGCCCTACCCCCAAAAAAGCCCCAGTTAAGATTGTCAGCCAGATGGATGCATTTAGTATCGTATTTCCCCAAAAATAATCCTAACCAGAAAATAAGCCCAAATGCATCTTTTGGAGCAAAAATAATATAAGACCCAATCTTATTTTCAGAGAAACATGGGTAGTTATATATTTCCTTGCTTAGTACAGATCTAACTCCATTCTCCACAGTACAAAGTTGTGCCTATTTACTGGTTTGAGGCACAAGGAACTGTCTAAAGGCAGAGGTTTGGAGTTTGTGTTTATATGTACAGATATTTTACACATAAAAAATGGCAGATGGGCTTTTGCCCATACATAAAGTATGTTTTTCCCCAATGTTTATATCAGTAAACCAGTACTCCTAGATCCTTCTTATAAGCACTGTTGCCAAACTACATCTTTCCAGTCCTATATCTATAAATTTGATTTTCTATACTAAGATGCAGGATTTTAAATTTATCTCCACTGAACATTATCCTATCAGATTTGGCCTAATGTTCAACTATCTCAAAGTCAGTTGGATTATGACTCCAGTATATCCTTCAATATTTGAGAAAACTTCCTAACATTATCTGAACATTTAAAAAAAGAAACCCACCATTTCATTTTCTAGATTAGTACTGTATTTTTTCAGCTTTTTTTCTTTCAGGAACAATAGTTACTTTTAAAAATTATGGAGGATCCCAAAACAGCTTTAAGAAATACTGCTGTATTAAATAGCTCTAATACTTCTTGATACTTATTTTCCAGAATGTGGAAGGTTTTAGAAGTACTTTTAGGGTAAGTTTGGTTAAACAAAACAAAATGCAACTTATAAGCTGCAGTATTGTCTAGGCCATATTTATCCATTTGGTCCAGAAGAATATGACAGACCTTGTCAAATGCTTCATTAAGCTGCACTACAAACTCAGCATTCTCTTCATCTATTAAAGTAGTAGATAATGTTATTTTTTTTAAAAAAAGACATGGATTCTCCCTGACAAACACATACATGCTGCTTAGTAACAATGGTATTATTTTCTACGCATTCTCTAGTATTTTACCCAGAAAAAAAAAATTAAACTGTCTTGTACTATAGATTCCAAATCATTCCTCTCCTACCCATTTTTAAAAAAATATTAAGTCTTCAGTCTTCAGGATCTTTTTCTGTTTGCCAGACTTCATGCTTTATCTTTCACCTGGCAGACTGGCCTTCCAGGACCATCTGATTTCCCAGGCCACACTGATCCTGAGTCAAGATAATGGCTTCCTAATAAACACCACAAACATCATAAATATGATCCAGTTGTCAGCATCCATTATTTTGATCTTTGGGATGCTGCAACAGTTGTATGTGTGTAAAATAGTCCAAAGTCACTTTTTCCAGTGCTGTTGTAACTTCAAAAGTTATTAAAAGAATGGTTGTAAGTGAAGATTCTCTCTCTCTCTCTCTCTCTCTCTCTCTCTCTCTCTCTCTCTCTCTCTCTCTCTCTCTCTCTCTCTCTGGGGTAGCAAGATATGGATTGATTACAGGGATAACAATTTCATGTTTGTTTAATGTTCTACCTGTTTACGATTGGATGGAATGAATTATTACACAAGAGATAGGAAAGGTCATTCATATAGCTTTCATCGTGTAAAACTTGAATAATGGGTATTGCTTCAACTTTTTTTGATTTCAGCATGCTGAATTCACATCATTGCAAAGAAAAAAGGAAAGGAAATATATAAAGAAATCACCACAAGTATGAACAAGTTTGGTAGTTCTTCACTACCTATGTTACAAACAGGTATCTTTTCTTCCCATAACCTATCCCTTATCTCTAAGCAAATCAATAAGATATCAATTTTTAAATCCTAATGTCAGCAAAAAGCCCATAGAAATTGCCAGAACTTTATAAAAAACATGCCTTATTTTAACACTGGTCAAATAAACCAACTTTATATTTCTTCTTTTTTACTTCTGAAAATCTTAATTGTTAATTCCACCAAATGTTGATAGGATTTGATCTCTCTTCTGCTTTGTCCCTTGAAAAAGCTTATTTGAGGCTTCTACAAGCTTGTTTTGTAAATCCAGTAAAAAGACATGATCCAAGTTCTTTTCTTAGTTTATCATGTATATTTCCACTTTAATTTTTAAAAATTCAGCCAGCTTCTTTTATACATCTGGTAATGAGTTCTTATCTAGATAATTTTCTTGTCCACTCACTTGTACTTCCACTTTAAATACCTTCTCTGTCTTCTAATCTACACTTTTTATTTAATAATTAATTAAATATTTATCCAATATTTCTGCATCAAACAAGCTTTGTTTCACATCTATCATTCCTTTATTAACATCTTTTGAACATAGCCTATCTATAGAAGCAGACATAGTTATTGATATTGCTGATATTGTAGCTATTAATTTTTGATCCCATTCCACAACTACTTCCTAATATTTGAAATGTTATAACATTTTGTAAACCCCAATACTGATCAAAACCAAAAGCAGGCTTCTAAGTTTTTTTTCCCCTTTTTGCCTAGAATCTTTATTCCCCACCAGTGTCTAATTTAAATTATAAATTCCTTAATCTTTGTCATGACTTGTAATAGAAAAAATAAAATTGGTTCCTGTGAAAAGCTGGGAATATATACTTTATATTTTTAGTTTGAAAATTTTATAGTAAAAGTTTCAATGTTCCAAATTTGTTTGGGCCCTTTTGTTTATAACTTTTTAGATTGAAATTGTGTTTAGCTTTTCGCCATTTATTTTAAATTATTTAAGTACTTAAATTTATACCTAATTTTTCTTTTGTTCACAAATAAATATAGTCTCACCGGGTGGCTTTTCAAATTTGTTGCTCCAAAGATCTTAAATAGCTTTAAGATGGTTAAGTAAGCAATTTCCAAAAGTGATTGGGAAGTGAGGTTTTCAAACTTAATGTTGTTTAAAAAGTTCCACTGCGATTGTACGCTTGATGAATGATCCCTGATCCATGTCTATGGAGGTTCCAGAGAATCTGTCTATTCACTGGATCTTCAGTCTTTGCTGCAATCATCATCTCTGCTCTTCCAAAGACACACTTAGTTCCCCATGCCTCCTCTGGAAGTCTCCATATCTTTTTGTTTTCAGTAACAAAACTAGGGCAATAATGCTGTCACACATGAAAGATCCAGGTCTGGATTTCTTTCTTCATTTTCATAGCAGAAGGGGAAAAATAATGAAATGGAAGTAATTCAAATCAGTGAAATTCAAATCAACAAAAAAGGGAATGTGAAATATACAGTATTAACCATGTTTGATAATTAAATAAATACATGGAATGAAGTGTGCACAATTTTTTAGTTTGGTTTTGCCTTGTCCTCAAAATGTCCAGGCATTTTCCTTGGAAGGAAAAGCAAGTTGATATTACCTTCTTCAAAGATATTCTTCAGTTTTCTAGCCACCCTGGGATTACCTGGTTCTCTCCTGCATTTAAAGCTTGGAAAAGGCAAATGTGCTGTAAACCCACAGCAATGTTTAAAAGAATTGAAAAGAGATTAGGAGTTATTTTGTTCCCTGGTAGAAATATTTCATATGCATCTCTATTGCTTGGCCACTCGCTTTGTTAAGAAATTTTACTTTTTTAAAACAGGGCAACAATGGCTAAAACTGTGTATAAGTAGTCCTCATTTAATGACCATCATTGGTATTGACAACTTAGTCATGAAATGAAGCAGTTGGTAAGTGAAATTTCACAATTTTATGATCTTATTTCAGCTTTCCTCTGCTTTACAGATCTGTAAAGGTCATAAATGGGAGTACTGGTTTTTTTATCATCAGTGTAATTACTAACAATCACTAAACCAGGATTACCTGTCTAAGCAATGAAAGCCTCTTTAGGAGACACAAAGAAACTTGGAGGTGCTAGCATTTGCACTTCGCCTGTTCTTTCTGTGCTGCTATTTGAGCTCTTTCCTTCCAGCCCACTTTCAGCACTGTCAGAGAAGGAGATGGACATCACTGCTATTTGGAGCAACCAATGTACACTCTCCTAAAACTTTGCAAAAAAAATCCAAAACATTGTAAAAATATTTTACAATGGACCCTCTTCTCCCATGGTTTGGAATCGCGCGATGCTTCAGAAAGACCACTAGGTGGCATTTTGTCGCCTCTCAGAATCTTCATGTAAAAGCTACCATTGAAAATTATACGGGATATAATGTGGGGGACAGGAAAGAAAGAAGTCCCTTTATTTTTATATTCTTTGCTGCTTTTTGACCCGCACGAGCCTTTTTAAAGCCTCATTTTCCATTGGCCAGCATGGGAACGTGTCCACCCAGTGAACCAGGATGCAAACATATCTCGAGCCTGCAAGAAAATAGCATTTTAAAAATACAACAGTGCTTGCATTCATACTAATCAATAATAATTGTGAGTTTTACAGAGGCGTCTCAAAGCAAGGCACTTGAAGGCTGTTGTGAATGATTGGCCTTTTGAATGCATGCAGCATTAACATAAGGAACCCATATTCTCAAAATGTGAGTACTTCCAAGCTGATGGCTCTAATATCAGGCAGGAGGCATTCTGCAGCTAAGTCATTCTCCCCCTTGTAAAGGATTTTTTTTCTTTATTTGGTAGAAATAAAAAGGATAGGAAAAGCTGGCAGGGCAAAGGGAGGCAGGAGAGAGAGGGAGAGACAGACAGAGAGAGAGGGAGAGAAAGAGAGAGAGAAACCCCTGAGGGTTACAAAAAGAAGGTAATGTCAAGCTCTCTTATAAATTTATGGGAATGAGGCTGTGAAATTGCACAATAAAAGTCTAATCTGGAAGCGAATTCCTCTCCTGATTCAATTGCAAATGGATCAACAGAGGAAGCGAGAAACTTCCTCTGCCAAAAGGAGCTTAAAAATGCCAAACCTGGAAGGCCTCCTCTTTGGAAAACTGGCTTCTCGCCAGAGTGGCTTTTGACACCTAGAAAGTAAGCTTGGAATGCATGACTCATTTCTCTTCTTGAAAATGTTCCTGTTTGTTCAGAATTTTATCCTAGCACAAACAAAAATGTTACAGGCTGGATTCAAGCATCCATTTAAATCACAGTTGGGTGAAAGGGGGGGGGAGCTTTTTTGAACTATATGTAGTCCTTGACTTATAACAGAGGTGGGCATTCAGCAGGTTCTGACCAGTTCTGGAGAACCGATAGCAGAAATTTTGAGTAGTTTGGAGAACCGGCAAATACCACTTCTGACTGGCCCTGCCCTCATCTATTCTCTGCCTCCCGAGTCCCAGCTAATCGGCTGGGTCTTCTTTTGTTGCTCTGCACAGGAGAAGGGAGCTGCAAAGCAGGTAAGTGGGGTGGGGAGGGAATGGGGATGTTGCAGTATATCCTTTCCCTGAAGTGGGTTGAAAATGGAGATTTTACAGTATGCTTCCCCTGCGGGATATAATAATACAGTACGCCCACCAAGCCACGCTCACAGAACCGGTAGTAAATTTTTTTGAATCCCACCACTGACTTATAACCAATTGCTCAGCAACCTGTTATGATAAACCCCTCCCCATAAGGCACTTAGAGATTCCAAAGTTCCCACTACTGCCTCCTCCTCGTGGTCACATGACCACATTTCTGGTACTTGTCAGCTGGCCTGCATTTTTAAACATTTTTAAACATTTGCAGTCATGTGATCATTATTTATGTTGTTTTCTCCCCAAACCAGCGTTTACTTCCTTTTTTATTTTTTGTGAAAACAATTATTGCAGAGGTTTCCAAAATTGGCAACTTTAAGATTTGTGGAGTTCAACTCCCAGAATTCCTCAGCCAGCATGGAATTCTGAGAGTTGAAGTCCACAAGTCTTCAAGTTGTCAAGTTTGGAGACCTCTGAACTATTAGGATCAATGAGTTTGCTTAACTATAGTAGCATTCACTTAACAACAGCAGGATCCATTACAGTCATAAGTCGAAGACTACCTGTGCAATCCTCAGCAGTCCTATGATCAATGGAAAGGGATGCTAACATAACAATAGCACTTAGGACTTATATAATGTATCACAGTGCTTTTACAGCCCTCTCTAAGTGGTCTACAGAGTCAGCATCTTGCCCCCAATAATCTGGGCCCTCATTTTACCAACCTCAGAAGGATGGAAGGCTGAGTCAACTTTGAGCCAGTCAGGATTGAACTCAGGGCAGCGAGCTAAATTAAACTTCAATACTGCATTCTAACCACCACAGCTCCAAATAGATGGCATTTGGCAGTTTCTTGGATGCTATAGGTTGCCTACTCCCTGTGATAAACCACGATCTGTTTAATTGTGGAATGTTGAAGGAGTCATGGTTGGCTGGGTTCATGCCAAGTCATCAACCGGGATTGCAAATCACAGTGGCAAATTTGGCATAATGTGCCACAACAAAACTCAAGAAATCATTTTTTTGGCTGGATGAGATAGGTGAGCTCAGCTACTGCGTTCATGCAGATAATGACAGAGATGACCCTGAAGAAAATTTGTGACAGCAATCAGCCGAATATTATTTAAGACCAGGACAGGAAGAAAATATTAGCAAGAAATGCAAACTAGCTGTGCTCTCATTCTCTGGGGGAGGGAGGAAAAATGTCAGGTTTTCAAATGCTGAATCTATAAAACAGAATTCCAATATTACTTGTGGAACATGTTTTGCCACCTGACCTAAAGACCTGACAATTAAGCATATGTATAAATTTAATAATAAAAAATAAACCCGGTAATGTGAGTTGCAAAAGTCAAGATGGAATACTTTCAGGCACCTGCCCAGATCCCAGCTTTTCCTCTATGGCAGGAACAGCTGATGGCCTTTTTAATAATTTGAGTTTCTTGTCCTTTGGGATATTGAGTGCAGTTGGCATGGTGCTTCTTCTTTCAATTTGAAGACCAGTACAGATAACAGACAAATAAAATTTAGGATAGAATTAAGAGACATTGCTTCTTTTACTGACAGACGAGCTTGTCGCGAAAGTCCTGTTGACAGACCTCACCAAGGGACAGATCAAATTCTCAGCCAACTCTAAAACTAATGTTGCTTTTTCCAACACAGAGACAGGAAGAGTTTCATCTATTTAACTTTTGAACTTTCAGGTTTTGATAGCATTACAGAGAAGGGTGTTAAGTAGCTTTCCATTTAATTGTAGCATGGAATGATTGTGACAAAATTTTGTCTATTGAACTTTTTTTGATTACAAATTGTTATGCCAGGAGGAGGAAATACAGCTAACAATGTAGCTTGTAGCCTAAACTGTGCATTTGTGTTATTGTTTTAAGAATAGCAGTTGCCTGAATGAAGGATGCAAATAGGCTTTGCAGCTTTGCAGAATAGGAACTTATTTTCTGAAGGATCATTGAGTTGCTTTTCAGGATTGCTAATTGGAGTAGCACTTTCATTCTTTTTCTTCCATTCAGCCACGTCTCTGAGAGTGCCTGGATAAGTCCCTGCTGCTTTCTGGGCAAGGTCTTTCAGAAGTAGTTGGCCATTACTTCCTTCCTAGGGTTGAGAGAGAGAGTGATTAGTCAAAGGTCACCCAGCCGGCTTTATGCCCAAAGTGGGATTAAAACTGATCTCTTGGGTTCTTCCTGATGCTTTAATCACTACACCGAACTGGGTCCCAGTCACATTTAATGCCTCTGGCATAGATGGTACCCTCCTCTTCCAAGGGAATAAAATAGAACATAGAATAATATAGTTGGAAGGGACCTTGCAAGTCCAGCCCCCTGCTTGAGCAGGAGACCTGATACCATTTCAGACAAATGGCTGTCCAGTCTCTTTTTGAAAGCCTTTAGTGATGTAGCATCAACAACTTCTGAAGGCAAGCCGTTCCGTTGGTTGATTGCTCTCACTGTTAGGAAATTTCTCCTTAGTTCTAGGTTCCTTCTCTCCTTCATTGGTTCCCAACCATTGTTTGCCTTGCCTTTTAGTGCTTTGGAAAAGATTCAATGTCTTGCCCGTACAACTTCTATCACCCCTTATTGTGATGATACTGGCTGGGATTGACAGTACTTATAATTCCAAATACCTGGGGTATAGGAGTTTGCTTACTTCTGGCTTAAAAATAAGCCCAATGGAAAAAGTAGGAAAGGGGAGAAAGATCAAAGCAGAAGCAACAGAGAGGTGCATTTAGTAACACAATACCAAAAACACCATAGGTGGCTTCACTTATGCCCAATGAGAAAATGGAATTCATGACCAGAATGCCATCATCCATTCATAGAACCCTTCCGGAAAAAGAGCTATAACAACTTCCAGCAGGGAAACAGGCAGCCCTAGAACACACCACATTTAACAACATGAGATAAGGGTCGCTCCACTGGCTCATGCCCATTTCCACTCAGTCCAGTTCTTCTGCATCAAGAGTGCAGTAGTGCAGTAGTGCAGGCTACCTGCTGACTGCCGGCTGCCAGCAGTTTGGAAATTTGAGCATCACCAGGCTCAAGGTTGATTCAGCCTTCCATCTTTCCGAGGTGGGTAAAATGAGTACCTAGATTATTGGGGGCAATAGGCTGACTCTGTAAAACCACTTAGAGAGGGCTGTAAAACACTGTGAAGTGGTATATAAGTCTAAGTGTTATTGCTTTTATCTTATGGAATATTCCAGCAGCACCTTTGCCTTGTTTTTGGTCCCTAGAACCCTCTATTCAGAGATATTCCAAAATATACTGCTTCTGCACAGGGAGGTTGAATTTATTTCCATAAGTGAGATTTGCAATACAATGGTACAGTATAGGGTGTTTTCTTTAGGGAGCAGGCCACCCAACTAGCTGGCTAGCCAGCCCTGCCTTCTTTGGATATATTGTATTCCACACACAAACATATCCATGCAGAACAATTGTCAATTTTCCCCCTACCACTGCGTCAGCAGTTCATGACCACTGAGCTTGTTTCATGTTTACTGGATGTTCTTTAAACAAATTATAGAGTTCCACCAAACAATGAGGTTAGATCAATTTAGTTGATGGATCACACTAGGCTATAAATTCTTGATCAGCCTGTCTATTAGACAGAGGGGTAACCCAACACATCCTGGAGATGGCGCCAAGATTCAGAGACTGGGAACAGGCCTAGAAAATGAATTTGGTTCTGTGTGAGTGGCAGCTCAGATCCCAATGAGCTGGGGTCCAGCAGTGGACTGTAGTCCAGGAGTTGGGAACTCCTGGTATATATGGTGTTGGTAAGCATAGTGGTCTTCATGAAAGATGTTTTGGTTGGTTTCTCCACCCTCAATAGACATGGGTCCATTCCACAGGTGCCGGGACTCCCATTGAGCTTCCTTTCTTCAAGACAACAAGCCAGGTACCCTTTCCCAGTCTGGAGAGCCACAAGTATTCAAGCAGCAGAGACTTGCAGGGGGTTACGAAGAGGCCATGGCAAGCCAATAAGTGGAGATATATTGCCAGGCTGATAAGAAACGCTGTCCTTAATTGGCCTAGATTGCCTGTATCATTGCTTGCTGAGAGGAGCATCGGCTGTATTTTAGCACTCTGTTGTAACACGCTGTCTGCTTCTGCTGCAAACTCCTAAATCAACTCAGAAATATGTACATGGCCTGTCGGTTGCTCAGTGGGGTTGTCAGGCCTTTTGTTGAGCCACAGTTTTTGTCACTACGCCATGCACGGTGGAGATAATATTTTGGGTGCCTCAAAGGAAATATATATTGAAGCGTTTATGATCTACAGAGAGGGAAGAAAAGAATTCAGGAACAGCCAGGGATGGCTTCTAAGATTAGTGTCCTGCAGAAAATGTATTCCACCTTCCTTAACAGAATAACAGAGTTGGAAGGGACCTTGGAGGTCTTCTAGTCCAACCCCTGGCTCAAGCAGGAGACCCTGTACCATTTCAGACATTTAAAAACCTCCAGTGCTGGAGCATTCACAACTTCTGAAGTCATTCCACCCATTAATTGTTCTGTCAGGAAATTTCTCCTTATTTCTAGGTTTCTTCTCTCACTGTTTAGTTTCCATCCTTTGATTCTTGTCCTGCCTTCAGGTGCTTTGGGTATTCTGGAAGGAGAATTTGCTTTCAAAATTTATTTCAAAGCAAGAAAGCATGTTGGTGAAATTCTCACGGATGCAGAACAGACGTCCTTCTCTAAACCCGTTTCAATTATTAAGAGTACGTGTAGAAGTCATATCTTACATGGTATCACCATCTTTTTAGCAAAGACCAAAGGACTTGCCTGCTTATTCTGGCATCCCCTGGAACTTGAGGGACTCCACCAATTTGCTTTTAAATGTGTTTAGAATATTTTTCTTATGGTTTAATACCATCAGTGCATATCACACTTTTATGTTTTAAGATTATTTTGATGATTGAGTTACTAATGTTATTTTAATTATGGGTTGTTGTTGGACACCTTCAGCATCATGAAGTGGTAAAACAGGTATTAAATGCTAATCAAGAAATAGTCCTTTACTGCTGTCTAATGGCCCCTGGGACTTTTGCAGCCGATCTAAGAAAGAGCTATATTATCAGGCATTGCATGTACAGCAAATATTGTAAAAATCAAAAGCCCTATAAATAATTTTTTATAGGAAAGTAAAAATTGATGGGAGGCAAAGGGCATCACCCAGGCAGTTACATACATATATTCATGGACAAGGCCATCTGTGGATAAGCTGACCCTTAAATTCTTAATTAAAATACTATGAAATATTTGCTACCTGCGGATAAGCAGGAGGGGTAGCAAAAATATATCAGAAGGGATCCTCCCTAGGTTTCTGGAGACTAAAAGTGAGAGAGGGAAGGGTCATTTTCAGACTTGCAAGATTCTGTTAATGTGATCTTACAAGAAAGTTAGAACTGTTAATCTTGATGGTGCTTCTTGTCTGGACTACTTCTCAAGGTTTCTCAAGATGATCACTAGATGGCACCAAAGAGGTAGTGTTCTGCGATTCTTTGCTGCCAGCCTCAAGATGATCACTAGATGGCATCAAAGAGGTAGTTTCCTGTAACCTGTGTTCTGCCAACCTGTGCTTGTTCAAATTTTGTGGACCAAATGTCATAAGCCTAGTACAGGGGTCTCCAACCTTGGCTAACTTTAAGACTTGTGGACTTAAACTCTCAGAATTTATCAGCCAGCTTTGCTGGCTGAGGAATATTAGGAATTGAAGTCCATAAGTCTTAAAAGTTGGCACGGTTGGAGACCCCTGGCCTAGTGTACATCTCCAGCACAAAACCAGAAATGAGGAATACAGACTTTAATTTGTTTTACCATCACAGTTAGGTATAATCTAAGGGTTGCGTTACACAGGACATTTCCATCGACTCTATAGCAGGAATTGTGAATCTGTCATTCCCCATTTTTGTGCCTTCTTACAAGCACATAAATTTGTTTTCATATTTTCTGATTTTTTCCCCACTCAATCAATACTGCTAGATAATCATTTCTTGTACCCAGCAAGAATTTATCCCACTTATCCATTTTGCCACCCACAACTGGCATAGAAAATGTTTCTATTCTTGTTCAACTGTATCTGTAATCCTAAATATAATATCTTCAAGGCCATTGTACGTATGCATGTGCGCACACACCCCTGCCTTCAACTCAGTCTTGACCTATGGTGACTGCCTAAAGTCACATAATTAATTTTAATCCACGATAGAACTGCAAAGCTTTTAGATCGGCCACGTTTCTTCTGCCTTATCCTTTCCATCTGAAAAATGGGGGCTAAAATAAATGGCCTAATTGGCTGTGTAAATGTCATCAGCATTATCTTTAGCACATTCAACCATAAATAATCTACTAAAATAAACTAAAGTCAATGGGTGTTACCATAAATCTTTGTGAAAGTGAGCAATGTACGACAGCTAGAGAAAAGATGAGATATTGGAAAAATCCCTCTAGGAAGTTTTAGTCCTCTTCCACCAAACACAATAACAACCAACAAATGAAAAAAGTACAAACAATTAACCTTAAAATGAAAAAGAAGTAACCTCTTCTCGTCTTTCTTTCTGTGAATTTGTCTGAACTTTCTACAACTTTTGAGAACTATTTTATACTTTGGTGAAATAAGGAGATAGATCAGGGATATGGAGGAGGAGAAAGCTAACACATATTCTCAACTCTCTCATGTTAGCCAGCAATGGGATTCAGTGCATTTCACCCTTCTTCATTGCTTGTTGGTCTTCGTAGTCCCATTGAAACCTGTAAGAAAGATGTGTAACTTTATGGATGTGTCTCTTTTCTGTAGCCCTCATTTTTAAGCCCCTTATCCAAAGAACTTTGTGGGCCAAATTAAGGGCTAGCATCTTTTTCTTTTGGTAAGCCTACACTGGGGGACAGTGTTGCAGAAGGATATTTGGGTCAGTCAAGGGAAAAATCCAAATATGGAAGAACAGTTATTGTAACTATTGTAAGCATACCAACTATTGGTATGCTATTATAATTCTTGTTGTTCTTGGGCAGGGAGATGTGATTATAAAAATTTGCTACAACTACTCTAACCTTGTTTCTCTCCCCCTCCCTCCCTCACCCCCTCTCCATATTTGCACTTCAGTGAGAAGGTACTTTAATGTACCTTCAAGGCTTAAATTCAGTGATGACAATAACAACTGGATAGCATAATAAATAATGGAATTAATATTTCTTACTCTGTTGACTTCCCCATTGACTATGGATCCTCCTGCCCTTTTTATTGTATTATGTTGCATTTCTACAGTGTCTAACAGCCAATTTTCCTTGTTAGTTTACAAAATAAAAAAATCCAATACAATAAGGTACTAACCTGTCATTTAAAGTTTAAAATAATTTAAATCTGTTGAAGAAACAAAAAACTGGCCATAGAGAACAATTGTAATGAAAAGTACCTAATGTTTTATCAAGCAAGAAGAAAAGAGGGAAGATATCAGTCATCTGTTCCAGTGGTGGGATTCATTTTTTTTTACTACCGGTTCTGTAGGTGTGGCTTGGTGGGCATGGCAGGGGAAGGATACTGTAAGATCTCCAGTCACAACTGGTAGCTTCCGGTTCTCTGAACTACTCAAAATTTCTGCTACTGGTTCTCCAGAGCTGGTCAGAACCTGCTGAATACCAGCTCTGATATGTTCCCTTCTGCCTTTTTCAGGCATGACTCAGGAGCTTTGATCTCTCTGGCTGTTCCCAACTCATTTGCTCCTTTCCTTTATAACCCTGTTTCTTTGTTTCTCCTCCTATACTCAGTTTTTCTCTTCCTACACAGCACAGTTTCAAAAATATCTTACATCTCTCCACCCTTTTGTTTTTCTGGTAGATGAGCCTGCAATGGCAAAGGAAAGTGAATCTATTATTTGATTTGTTGCTAGATGACTTTTCCTCCCTGCCTTGAAATTTGTATGAAAAAACCAAAACCAAAGAATCAGGCACTGAAAAGGACAGTGGTTGCAAAATATACAAAATTTCAATTATCTTAGTTATTATCTTATCTTTTAATAATTTGGAAAAAGAGCAGTTCTGTGAAAGGTCAGGTTATCCTGCAGATATGTTGGACTGCAGCTTCAATAATTCTCAGCCAGTCTGGCCAACATTCTTGCAAGTTGAGAACATAATTTAATGCATCTGGAAGGTGTTTGATTAGGTTGTATGGAAATAGTTGAGAGAGAATTAGTCTTCTCAGCATTGATGCTATTTCTACTGGCCAAATCACCCGTGACAGGCCAACCGGGCCCGATCTACATCTTTTTACTAGAACTGAGTGGGCTACCTATTGACTTTTAACTGTTTTGAACACCAATATACCTAGGAACAATTTAAAGCTGCCTTATAAACACTGTGACTTGGAGGTGAATGTATATGCAAGGAAAGAAAGGCTCCAGAGCAAAGGAAGATGGTGAGTTTTGTCCTAAAACCAAAAGCGAAAAGAAGGGCTTGAGTTGAGTCACACACTCAACAGAACCTAGCAATGGAAAATATTTTTTTAATTCATTGATTGGTTTGGATGAGGGTGGGAACCAGGTGTTGCTCTCAGTAGATCCAACCAATATGACCAATGAGAGATAATGGGAACTGAAGTTCAGCAACATCTGGAGAACTACAAGTTTGCACAGCTTCTACATTATTTTCCTTGCTGCAACCATTTGAAATACAGAGAGAAAGGACTAAGGATATGACTGAAAGAATCATGCAGAGAAGCAGGAACTCTTCATTCTACTAACTGTATTAGATAGCTTTTATTTGGGTTCCATTCTTGCCTGTCTCTTCAGTTCATTTCCCTTAATCTAATCCTGTGGTTCTCAGAGTGTATTCTGGGGATCCCCAAGGCTGTTCCAGAAGCTCTGGAAGTCAAAATAAATACATAAATATTTTAAAATGTCAGTTTAAATTTTTAATGCAGTAAATATCAATAGACATAACTAATATAAACCAAAGCTCTTTAGGTTTCTCAATTATTTTTAAGAAGATGAAGGAATCCTAAGAGCAATGTGTTTAAGAACTGCGGCTCTAATCCATTCTATTATTTTACCAATTACTATTTAAAAACCTGTGATCCTGATCACATGCAAATTTCCCTAATAAATGTAACTTTACATTCAGATTTCTCTAATATATTCTGTTTTTAATGCAACTATTCCCACTATGCACTTTTTAGATGAAAGTTTCTATGCAATGCATTATTTTTGCTTCTTTGTGGTTTTCTCCAATATATGTTTATTTCCCATGCATCTTTCTTAAATATATGCTGTTCCTTGCAAAAAAGTGTTGTCTAAAAATGATGGATTTGAGACAACTCCGTAGTTTATGACCATCTGTGGAATTCTTGCTGGCAGATCATTCCAATTAATTCTAAAAGAAAATTGTAGCAACTTTTTTCCATAATCTTGTCGAGTTGTGTTTTCAAGGCAAGCATGCTATCTATTTTGTTGTTATCAACCCAGGCCAAATCATGCATTTGTTTTCAAAACACTTCATCATTTGGGAAGCCGTCAGTTCTGGACTCATTGCCATCACAAACAAGTTACATCTCTCATGCAGAAATATAATTGCCTATATATATATATATGTGTGTGTGTGTGTGTGTGTGTGTGTATATCACATCATGGTTGATGAAATACTGGCTTTGTAAAAATCCTGGTTTTGGTATGATCCACCCATTCACTTTATTATTTGCTTCTGTCAGTCTGATCCTGTCTTTGATCAAACCAATATATTGAAAAGAAACTCTTAGCAATGTATGTGTGTGCTTTCTGAAAAAGAACCAGGAGAAACAAGACAAAATGATAAGTTTCAGCTGCAACCAGAAAATGGAAGGCAGTGAAATGAAATTATTCTAGAGCAGACATTTATAACAGTAGACAAAGAAACATAACCAATAAGCAATTTTTTACCTTGGTCAAAGAGACAAACAAAACATTAAAATGTGTACAACAGATGGGAGCCATCGTTCTAGTGCACAACTTCATGCAAAAATAAGGAGTAAAAGGCAACAACAATGACAAGAAAAGCTTTAGACAGATCTGATTTTAGGTGAGACAAAGGTCGAAATGCAATCAAAGCTTTCATTAGAACCATCAAATAATTTTGCAACTGCATAGAAGCACTATCAAAAGTCTTTTTTCTATCTCTGACATATGCAGACCACAGCAAGAAGCACAGGCACCCTGGGTTTCCTTGGAAAAACACTACCTGGTATTTAAGATCTAAATCTAAGAATATCAATAGTCCAGTGTAAATATAACACCGCATATTGTGTTTTTATCAATGCTGTGTTAGTTACCCAGAGTTATTTAATTAACACGGGCAACCAAATAAATTTGCTAAACAAAAAAATAAACTCTCCTGAATCCCAGGCAGCAGGATCAATGCTAAGGAAATTCTGAGTGCGATTGCCGCCAAAATCCAGAAGGCATCTTATTAAGCTCTACCTTTGGGAATAAAGATACTGGCCATCCACAGTGGTTTATAGGACAGACCAGCAAGTTAATGCTTGTAATAAACCATTTTAATCAGTGGTGAGATTCAAATTTTTTTACTACCGATTCTGTGGGCATGGCTTGGTGGGCGTGGCAGGGGAAGGAGACTGTAAAGCCTCCAGTCAGAGGTGGGATTTGCTGGTTCTCTGAACTACTCAAAATTTCCACTGCCAGTTCTCCAGAACTGGTCAGAACCTGCTGAATACCACCTCTGATTTTAATATTTTACTACATGAAGGAAAAGGTACAGTAGAAGTTTCTACTACCACAGTATATGAAGAAGCAGTAAAGAATTACAGTTCAGTTTAAAAGTGACACTATAAAGCAGGAGCAGTTGGTTGTAATAATATCACAATATACTCTCACCTTATTAAAGGATGCATATGAATAATGCCAGAGATCCTTCTGTTATAGGCCTGCCGAGTAGGCGTGGATTATGGTAGCAACAATTAAAGAAAACCATCTGGTAAAGCTATTATCTGTGTGGATCCAAATTCACTTTATAGGATACTCAGAGAGACTCATTGCCCATTATCAGTGACTGAGGGCAAACTACTACACTTAGCCAAGTGTGACAGAAACAGGAATTGGCCTCTGTTCGGACTGCCAGATTTTGCAGTGAGTTTAGCAATGTGGAGGCTAACCAAGGGTGGGATTCCAAAGGTTCACACCTATTTGCTAGAACTGGTTGTTAGAAGAAATTACTGGCCTAATCCTGGAAGGAAGGCAGGAAGGAAACATGCTGGTGTTGCTTACAGAAACTGCCTCTCTGTTAACCCTCATTACATTCTTTGCAGGACTAGACTTCCTGTCTCTGGAACCTCTCTGGAGTGTTTTTTCCTTCCTTTGCTGGTACTTTGCTTGTGTGGAGTGACCATTCAAAGTGACAATGACACTGAAAAAAAGTGACTTATGACCATTTTTCATACTTACGACTGTTGCAGCATCCCCACAGTCACGAGAGGCCAGGCGAGGAAATGCGTGCCTTGATGTGAGTGATATTAAGTTGGCTACACCCAGCCAGTCACATGACCACCAAGCCACACCCACCAACTAAGCCATGCCCATAGAACCGGTTGCTAAAAAATTTGAATCCCATCCCTGAGGCTAACCCTAACCAAAGCGGTCATTCAGACCCATGCCTTTACCTCTGTCTTCTCCTGCCATCACTGCAGGAAGGGAAGTGGAGGGAGAGAAGAAGAACGGGCCCATTGGTGTTAGCTCTCCCAACATCCAAACAAGCCATTTTCTTCTCATTAAGTAGTGTCTGAAGAACTTTTCCTCCACTTCTCTCATGAAATGCTTTCGACAATGAAACCATGGGCCACCTTTTGGTGGAAATGCAGAGCTACAGTTCTTCTGTAAATGCCTCCCCTCTCCCCCCTCCACCACAAGTAAGTGCAACCCCATCATGGCATAGGTCCTACAGCAATGTGTCAAGAGCATCCATTTTCTCCATCAGTACTTGGGAATAATATGTGGGAATGACCTTGAAAGATGAGAACAAGCAGGGGTGGGCTTCAAAAATTTTAGCAATGAGTTCTCCGCCTGGTTGCTGAGTGGGTATGGCCATGGTGGGCGTGGCCTAAGTTGGTCTCCTGCATCACGTTGGGGGGGTGCTTTTGCCCTCCCCGGGCTCCGGAGGCTTTCCTCGAGCCTCCAGGAGGGCGAAAACGGCCTCTGTGGGCTCTAGAGGCCCTCTGTAACTTTCAGGAGGACTATTTTTCACCCTCCCCAAGCCTCCATGTGCACCCTGCATTTACCTGCATCCAACATAAGCCATGTGGGGACTCCTCCTGGGAGGGGCCAGCTGGGCAGGGCCAGCCAGGATTGGGATTTGGGGGTTCTCCGATCTGTGCAGAACTTTAGTTAGAGGATCTTCCAAACTCCTGCGAATCCCCAGCAGCCCATCCCTGGGAACAAGCACAGCCAGGCACCAAAGGGACCAACTTTTCTTCTCTCTCTCCTCCCTACTTCTCTTTCCCATACATGGCAATAGGATAACAAAGATAAAGCATCTCTTTGCTACCAGTTCGTTGATCCCATTGCTCTGTGTGATTGGAAACCTGACAGCAGAACTTCCACTTGTCCTTCTTCTCCCTTCCACGATGCAAAGTGGGTTTTTTTTAGTGGCAGGAGAACTACTTGCCACTCTTTCTCTCTTCATTTCCACCACTTGTAGATTGGCAAGAGAAGTTGGACAAAGCTTCTGGCACAGTGAGAGAGGCCTGAATGCTCCACTGCTGAAAAGATAAATAGCCTTTTTGAATTATAATCAATTGCATAAAAATCCGTGGCATCATGCCCATGGTTTTATATGGCCAAAAAAGAAACAGACAGAACTTCATCCCTAACCTTCAGTGTTGTGTTCGTGAAGAATGAGACCGGAGACCAGCGTAACTTCAGCTCTTTTATTTAGTTCTGAAAATCCGTCT
>BHFT01032941.1:0-51359 GCA_004320025.1 Laticauda laticaudata
GGCGGGAGAGGAGTGGGGTGGATATTGCGGGTTGGGCTGTGGTGGAAGTGGGCCTCTTGTCTTCACTGCGCGTTAGGTGTGTCCTCCACGCGCTCCGCCAACGGGTAGTTGGCAGGCTGTTCGGCGGGGGTGGGGTCTTGGCCGTCGTGCAATGCTCCCAGAGATACCTTCCTGGACACAGGAGCTGACTGTTGGCCAGAAGAGGATGGCTTCTCAGGCAGGCTGGCCTGAGAGAGAGGGTTTTCAGAGGTGCTGGCTCCTGCGGTGCGGATCTCTACCCTGCGCAGGAAGCTGGCACCTTGGCAGCTGTAGGTGCTCTCTGTCCGTCAGACTAGGCTCTCTGCTGTTCCGTTCAGCTTGACGCGTGGCCTGGCCAGGATTCGCTTTTGAGGTGCAGCTTCGCCTGTACCGAGGTTGTGCATCGTGGCTTTCACCAGGAGGGAGCACCTCCGGAAGTGTTAACCCAGGTCTCCACCTCTGCTCTCAAGCAGCCTGCGTTTCTTTGGGGGTTCGCGGATATGTAGCTGTGTCCCTTCCGCCATAGATACTCATGGTCTCGCTCAGCCATTCCGAGACTTCCTCCGTCATGTTCCTCTTGCTATGTTGTATTGCCTCCTCTGCCCGTTCACAGTGAGGGGCGTCTGCCTCTTCCTCCCTTTGGCAGGGCCATATGGGCCCTGGCATCAGAGGGTCTTCGAGTTGTAGGAGACTCGCTCTCCACACGCGACCACCACCACGAGCAGCGAGCAGCAACAACAGTAGGAGCAAAAGCAGGACAGCAGAACCATGCAGCAGCAGCGCACCCAGGACGCAGCGACCCAGCGAGCGACCAGGCATCACAGGCAGGACGAGTGAGCTACAGCAGGGACCAGGAGCACAGGAGGACGCAGGCAGGACGAGGAGAGGCGGCAAGCCGAGAGTAAGCACGCATGCAGAAGCACCGAGCACGCAGGAGCAGGTGCAGCCGAGTAAGCACCAGCAGAAGCACCAGCACCAGTGAGCAGTGCCGACAGGTAATACGCAAGCAGAAGCACGCACCACCAGAAAGCAGCATCAGCAGAAGCACCAACCACCAGGAAGCAGCAATGCAGCAGAGTTAAGCACGCAGCAGAGCACCACCCACCAGAGGCAGCATCAAGCAAAGCAGCCGGCCACGCGTGAAGCAGCATGCAGCAGAAGCCCAGCAATGCCAGAGATCAAGGCCGGGTAGGCAGGAAGCGCCCAGCATGAAGGCAGAGTCAGGGGCAGGGGGTGGGAGGGTGGCCCTGTACCCTCTGCCAGGGCTGGCAGGCAGATGGCAGAGGCTTTCCGTTTCGTTCCCCATGGTTGTTGGTGGCCGGCTGCTGGCTGGAGAGCTGTGTCTGGGAAGCAGGTCTTTCCTCTGGAAGGGTGACTGCTTGGGGAGCTGCTTCCCTTTATAGATCCACAGGGGCTTGACGCAATGCTACCCTCCCTGCGATGCACAGTGAAGCAGCTAGGCACCGCTAGCTTCCGCTAGGCTTCCGCTAGGCTTTCTGGCTCGGCAGTTTCCCGCGGTTCATCCCTCGGCGATCCACTCAAGGCATCGCCGCTTCATCCACTCCGGCGTCTGCTTCTGCATTCCGCTCTTTCCGATTGCAACAGAGCGTGTATCTGGTGGGGGTGAGTATAGGAGTGGTAGGGAGCGGTTGCTGTGTAGGGAGGTTCGATAAGTGGGGCGGTGGTAGAAGTAAGGAATTGCGGGACCGTGTGTTGGTGTGGGTATGGGGAGGGACGGAGGAGCGGGTAGGAATGTGTGTGTGTGGTGTTAAGAGAAGAGAGTGGGGGAGGTGTGGAGGAGTTGGTGTGTGGGACTGCGGGTGAGAGATTGTGAGGTGGATGGGTCGGGGAGACTGGTGGGAGAAGGAGTGTGGGAGGAGCGTGTGAATGTGTGGTAGGTCGTGTGGAGGCGAGGTGTCAGTGGATGTTTGGTGGGGTGGTGGGGTGAGGCCAGGTGGGTAGGGGGAGAATTGGAGGTGTGCGAGAGTGTGGGGGTTTTGTGGGTAAGGGGAGGGGGTGTGGTGGATGGAGTGAGGGGGCGGGATCGGGTTGGTGAAGTGTGTGTAGAGACGTGGTGTGGGTGGGCGTGTTGAGGCATGTTTTTTTTTTGGGGTTGGGTGGGAGATATACTAAAATGTTGGTTGCCAGTAGGCGGGGCGAGTGACAGAAGGCTCTCTCGGTGGAAGGGGGGGCCCGCGCCTCTCGCGGGAGCATGGTGTGTTGTGTGTGAGCCGCCGGAATCTTGCGCTATCGCTGTGAGACCGCTCTGTGTCTGTCGTGGTATGTCATACTGCCTAGATGGGCTTCGTCATGCAGCCCCGTCCGTTCCTTTACCGTGTGGTCCGTGGTTACTATGCAAATTTTTGCCCCTTTTGAGAGCGGATAACAACGGATGGAACATTTTTCTCGTCCGCTGTGTCCTTTTACAAACGTTTTGCATCCATTGGCCAGTGTGACAGGGCCTTAATCCAGTACTTTGATGCAATCATTTGTTTTTATGTTACACTTAACTTTGGATTGCAAATCAAATAAACTTATGTCTTTAATATTGATAACCTATACTTCGATTAAAAGCAGGAATTTTTATTGTTTTCTTTTATCTTCAGTACTCTAAGCTTTCTAAATAATAGACAATTTCCTTGTGTGTCCAATTACACTTGGCCAATAAAAAATTCTATTCTCTTCTATAATAGAATGTTCATAATTTTAAACAATCATATGAAACAACACAATGCATCAAGTTTATATAGTATTATAATAAAAGATGAAATATTACAATAATAAAATATGTTAAACAACTAGAAAGCATTGTAACATCCAGAAATACACAGATCATAAATACGCATCACATTTACCATAAAAATATCTGAGCAACAAAGCTCTTAAGACTAAAGAGTTCTCTATGTTTTAAAGGAAAAGTCTTAACAACTGAGATATAACAACTTCTTGACCCTCAAATAACAGTTTCTTCTGCTCCCCAATTTCTTCCTTCCCCTGTCCTTTACTTTCCTTGCCATCACCAATATTAGTCCAATCCCAGACATACAGGTTTCCTTTTCCAAGCACAATGATAGCAAAAGGACAAAATGTGCAACATGACATCACAAAGCAAGTTCCACCATTTTGTAGTTGGTCACAACGTTGCCTGCTAGTATATAAGGAACAGAATATGCAAAGTTTCCTGCAATCTTCACTTTTTGCAGATGCCTACAAATGCTTTGAAGTGAAAAATAAAAGTTACCTTATAATCAATTTTGGCTTTTTTTTTTTCAGTAAAGCTATGATCTATTTGACAAATATGCTAACAAAGCAGTACACAAAATATTTACCAAATGTAGATCTCTGTAGTCCAGTGTTTCTCAAAAATTTCTCATGAAATATATTGGGAATAGGATCACCCCCAAATTGACAATCTGGCTGAGAATTCTGCAAATAATGTAGCTGGAAGGCATCCAGTTGGGAAAGGCATCAACTGGTTATAAGTGCCTGGGGCATATAATTAATTGCTAAGATTCTTATCTCAGTTTCTGAGAAAAAGTATTCTCTCTAACCTTTCAGTTTTGCCACTCAGATATTGACTTGCTGCCTTTCCTATGATGGATTATCTTAATAACACCATCAGTCTCTTATTCAGTAACCTTCACCCTGATCAGACAGGACTAGGAATAAAACAAATAAAAGGGCAATAATTACAGCCCTGTAAAACAGAGCCCTTAGAATCCAAACAGAACATATCAACGTGATGTGAACACACAAAAATGGAATGGGATATGAATTTCTGTCCTTTGTCAGACTAACCTAAGGTGAGGTATATTTTTTTTCCTTATGGGGAATAAGATGTTTACAAATCAGTTAAATAAATAGAAAACAAAGCTACAACCTTGAAATAAAATACCGGAGATGAAAATTAGTGAGGTGGCAGAAGGCAGGTGGGTACTAAATGAATGGAAATTATATCTTACACATTCATACTCCTATAATTAGTAGCTGCGGTACTCTTAACCATGGAAAGGGGGAAAAACTCCCGATACATCACGTGATGCTGCTGTGATGACGTGAGTTTGACACCCCTGTTCTAGATGCTACTTGAGACCCAACTTTTCAGTGGATCATCTGGAGATTAGTATTGAAGTCATCATTTTATAATATATTGATCTTTCAAATTAATTAATTTTCCAGTTTATCATCTTTATTTCAAATTCATTTATTTTGATTTTATAGCTTGGTTATTTCATTTTATTATTAGTTATTAGTTTTTTACAAGTATTAGTTTCTTAATTTTTAACCTGAATATTTTAATTGTGCTGTTTATCTGTTATGCATTGTATGTTGTTTATTTTATGGATAGATAGATAGAAATAGATAGATAGATAGATAGATAGATAGATAGATAGATAGATAGATAGATAGATAGATAGATAGGCAGGCAGGCAGGCAGGCAGACAGACAGACAGACAGGTATGTATATATATATATATAATTTTAGAAGATGTGCCATATTGGGCAAATGGAATACATTAGAAACCAGGAGATGGTGACTTCTAGTCCTGCGTTGGCACTAAACCAGCTGGGTGATCTTCACCAGTCATTCTCTTTCAGCCCTAGGAAGCAGGCAATGGCAAAGTACTTCTGAAGTCTTACCAAGAAAATGCAGAAACTTGTGCAAGCAGTTGCCAAGAATCATGACTGACTTTTTTAAAATGTACATTCAAAAACAAATATCCAGTAATGAGTTAAACAGGAAAAATACACAAAATACATTCTATTCTGTGAGGAAAAATATCAGTTGTGCCAAGCACAAAGAAATTCATACAACAATGTTGATACTAGGAGAAATATATACAAAAATGTTGATACTAGGAGAAATATATACAAAAATGTTGTGAATTTTCATACAGATTTTTTATGTGATCAATTCATTGATTCAAATAGGCTGAAATAAATGTGCTATAGAATCAGGAAAGAAGTAATGGACAAAAATTGAAACTGAGAGATTGATTCAATCTTAATCACCAAATGTCATTCATAATCTTTTTCTTTTTAGGAGGATAACTGTGTTATTCAAACAAAAATCTAAAGTGTAACACTAAAAGTTTAAAAAGATTCTATGAAATTTCTTCCAAATCTTATAAGAAATTGATGAAGTTCTGGGGTTTGATGATTAATTTGTTTATGGCGAATGGAAGTACTTTTGGTTATGGTACATTCCAGTTCAAAAGTCACTGATATATTGGTTATTAACTATGTTGAAGGAACTTGGAAGTTACTTTCTTTCTTTTTCGTTTCCATTCCCCAATCCTGCCTTTCTTACCCATTTCTTTTTATTTTTAATGTGGGGTTGTTGTTGTTTTGCTTTTTTGTGTATTTTATACTTTTTAAAAAGTTTTGAGAAGAAAAAATTGAAGAAGTTCACCAAATTTATCTGAACTTATAAATGTGAATATAGGTAGCCTTGTTTAAAATATTTTGGATAACAGAAAAAGTAAGATGTCACTGGAAAAAATGATATTGTGTCTATTTGTACAGTTGCAACAACCTTGCCCAATCTGATCTCTTCCAGATGGGTTAGGTCCATTAGGAGTATATACTCCAAAATGTCCCAACACATTTCATAGACAACAGATTGGCTTGAGATGGATTTTAAGAGAGAGATAGCCTACCACTTCTTCACTATATATAATTTTTATGACTCTGAATTTTAGTATTAGTACCACTATCTTGTTTAGAGAAGGCTGTTCTCAAAGATAAGCAAGTAGTCCTTATTTTAAAGACAACCAGATATCACTAAAGCTATAAGTATTTCTGCATCCCTCCCATCTGAAACATTGTTAGGAAAATAGACTGAAATAAAATATATCTTCAGTTAAAATTTATTTCCACAAGTGTAACAAAATAGTGTCACATTCATAATTTCGTGCTGCTATGCCTCCAAAGCATTTTGCAGGAATCTGTCAAATGCAATCAAACTTGTTTATTCTTCATGTAAACGTAGGACCTAAGGCAATCTTCTTTTTGGGAAAAAAAATGGAAAAAGCACATATTGTCCCTGGCAGTTACTTGGCGAGATTTTTTTTTAAATACAAGGCAAGAGAAAGCTTAATTAACACTTCATTTTAATGAGTTCAGTCCTTTAAACTATACAAGCATTTAAACTATACAAGAACCATTTTGTTTATTTGCCAGAAGTAGTGACAGCCCAGCAACCAAACCCAGTTTAACTGGGGATCAGGAAGAGATATAAAATGTCATATGAAAGCAATTCAAATCAGGTTATTCCAAGCTGCATTTCTGATCCATAAGCCTAAGCAAATAATAATTATGAGGATGTGTGGAGTCAACCTATGGATTCTATAATTTAAGTTTCTCCCAGAATAATTCCCAGTTGAGAATCTTGTTCTAATGATAAATCTTTCTTGGCAGTTTACAACAGAATCCTAACTACTGCAGCACTGATACAGAATGATGAGGTTCTGGGAAAGATTCGTCTGCCTGCCTCCTTTTTTACACAACTAATTTTAAACAGAACAATTGTTTGCCCTGATTTCTCTGTGACTCAGTCCATGTTGGAATTGTCTTCTTGACCATCATTTGCAGAACTAGACAAAAGCTACTAATACTCTTTCCATAGAGTATTCATTAAACACTTTAAACATAGGAGCTTCATTAAAATAAAAATAGATAATTTGGTTTCAAACATTTTTCATTAGCACTCTGTACATTGTCCTATACCTAATCACCTCCTCTTATGTTGTGAACAAATGAAGTAACCAAAGTGCAAGTGTGAAAGAGTGGAAAACACAGGATGCAGAAGGTTCATTTTTCTTTAATCATCTTTTTAACAGCCAGCCCTGGTCATCTTATTTTAAAACTGAATGAATGTAATATGCATGAAATATATATCTGCTATTGTAGATTGTCCAACAACATAAGTAAATAGATAAATAGATGTAAATATTTTCCAAAATAAGACAGTGCTCATGATTGAGAAATCACTTAATTTTGCATAATTGACGTCCGTTTAGTCCCAAATAACTTATAGAATAAGTATAATCTGGCTACATGTTTTGTGACCTAGCAGGATATTTTTCTGCAATGCCTAGGAGTCCAGTATACCAAAAGAAGCTCAGGTGATTCATATGCTGGGTATTTAGATTTGCAAACAAGTCTATTGGGAATTATGTCAATAGTGCCAGCTGAAGGTTTTAAAACATAACAGCAACTAGAAAGGATTGTAATATTTAATCAGATTGGAATTACAGCCATCAGGATATCATTCATGCACATTAAATCTGTTATTCCTAAAATGGATCCTCCCACTCAAAAAGCTGACATGTCCGGGGTTACCAAGACAACAGCAGCTGCAGCACACTCATTCAGAAGTATACCGCCTAGTTCCTTAAGACGTGTTATTCCTCCTTCCTTTTTGATGCCCTCCAAATGTGTTATTTACCCAATTCATAACTGAAGAAAGGAGTCAGGAGAAGTATAAACCCATTTCCCTGCAATAACTCAGGAGTAAAGTCTAATGAGACTTATTTCCAAGGAAAAACACTGACTTCCAAGTACCCAAGCAGAGGAATCAAGGAGATTTTTCTTTTTGTGCCACAAAATTCCTGCATCACAAGAATAAAAAAGGAAAAAAGAGAGAGAAAGCAAACAAAACAGATTCTTCCTTGGGGAAGGGTTTCAGGTGATTTTAACCATCCCAGGACAAATTACAGAATAGGGAGGCAGGATTGAGAGGCTGATATTTCATCCAGTACTGTATCTAAGCTTTGATTGAAGACTCCTACAATGTCTAAACTTTCAAGGACTTTGCTCACCATTTCATGCTTAAATTCTAGACCAGATGAAGTTCTTACCTTTGAGATGTTGATGATGGGCCCTGTGGAAGCGGTTGGGGTTGCCCCTAGGTATTGCTGGGATACTGGAGAAACTGTTCCCCATGGCATCAAAGGCAGCTAAGGGGACGACAAGAACTGGAGGGCTTTAGGTTTGTTGTGCTGCTCTGGAGATGAGAGGAAAGGGGTCACAGAAGGGAGCAAAGGGCTGATCTCTCCCCTCCCCTCTTCGGACTTTCCTCCTCCTCTCTCTCTCTCTCTCTCTCTCTCTCTCTCGTTNCCTCCTCTCTCTCTCTCTCTCTCTCTCTCTCTCTCGTTATCCTTTCGGTTTAAGATCCCCGTTGTCTTTCCTTCCTCATAAATGGTGTTTTGTTTTGTTTCCCCCCCCCCTCGAGCTAAGTCCACATCGCCTTGGCCGTCACAGAAAACCAACGGGAAGAAGCTGTCTCCCAGATGAGCTCATGGCTTGGAAGCCTTCTGCGGCGCTCTGCTCTGTTACCCTTCGGGGAATTCAGGTGGATTTGAATCCCATCAAATCCTCGCTCCGAGTTCCGCTTCTCTTTCGGCGTCCCTTCTCGCCCCCTCTCCCTTCCCGCTGGCTCACCCTGTCGAGTTTACCTTGCCCAGGCAAAGCCAGAAGAGGGATGTCATCTGGCCCCGCCTTCACTCAGCCATCAGCTGCTGCTGAAACTTGGCGTCTCCTAATCCTTCGATCAGTCCCCCGCCACCTTCCTCCTCCTCCTCCTCCTCCTCCTCCTCCTCTTCCCCTGGCATTTCTCCCTTATCTGGGGGGCGGGGGGGGGACGAACTGCTGTGCCGCCCCTTTCCAATCTGGTTGTTATGGCGATAGCTGCCTCCTCAGGCCTCGGCAGTTTGCAGCGGACGCGGACGGGTCACTGTGGCAACCAAGATGTCACCTTTGGAGCGGGAGCCGGCCGGAGAGCGCGCCGCGGACCTCCCTCACCTCCCTCTCTCTCTCCTCTCTCTCTTTTTTTTTTTTTTTTTTGGTCCTTTTCACAGTACCTGCTTGACAGGTCCCTGGCCGTACATCCCTCCCCGCGCGTAGTTACGGAGACACCGAATCTTTTTGGAGCGAAAACCGTCGGTGGAAGCTCGGCCTTCGCTTCCCGCTCCAGCGGTTTGGATACTGGCGAGAAAAAGGGCGGGCGTGGGCGCACCTCTCTGGCCAGATGATGAAAGGTCGACCCGACGGGGAAAATACGGGCAGCCGGCCGAGTGAATGCGGGGCGCGGGATGCTGTTTGCGGGACGAATGGGAGAAAGAGGGTCGGCGGGGCGAGTCCTTTTACACGCAGAAACCGAAATGGTGCCCCAGGGGCGAGTCCCGAACCGGCAGGTGAACCGGGTGCCGAGCGGTGTTATGTTTTCGGTAGTACGATAGGGATGAGGAACAGGAGTGGTCCTGGGCGCGTCCCGAAAATATTACCTTGCTAACCCGTTTGTTTCCCCTTTTTGCTTAGAGTCGGGTTTTTATCCCATTGGATTAAATCAGGAACTGAGATTGTGTGGCCCGCCCACGTGCCTAGTAATCCTAAAAAATACTTTTAACACCGTTGTGCAAAAAGTAGAAGGGAATAATAATGTTTGGTGGCAAAGTATCTGTATCCAAAGGTAGGTAGGTATAAAATGACGTATAATGTCTATTTGAGACATTTGTCCAAGAACTAGATGTCCAAAGATTGCTTTTTGCAATTGCATACTAAACGAGGTAAAGGCTCCAGATTTCTGCATAAATACTGTCTAAAACTGAAACGCCCAGTTATTAGGAGAGTCTTATCTTAGGAGGCTTTCAGCTGTAAGTCAGTCTGTCAAATCACAAACATTTTTGTGTGGATCTAATTTCACACTTTGAAGTACATTATGTGGGAATTGGAAAGTATGCTAACATTGATCTAAAATATGTTTTTTGGGAGGGAAAACTACATACTTTATTATTGCTTCTATGTGTCTCAACTTCACACTAGGTTATTACAATGTATGTTTGCAATTCACTGCATAGTGACATACCTTCCCAGATTTTTTTAAAAAAATATTTAGATAAATATTAGGCATTCTGAAAAGGAATATACTTCACCTTAGTACTTAGAATTAGCAGTCAGAAGACCCAAGAAGACTATCCAGTCCAAACTGTTGATTTCTGTAAGTAGCTGAGAACAGCCGTATTTGCATTTCAGCTTGTTATGAATATAAATAATTCCAGATGTCTCAACCTTTCTTGTGCCAAAGGAAAGTCCTTAGGCCAGTGATGGCAAACCTTTTGGGCCCTTAGTGCCCAAAGTGTGCACGCACACATATGTATGCATACCCAAAAATACAAGGCACCCCCCCAATGCAGATGCACCCCATCCATCTGCACATGCCCCCCACTTGCCCCCACCCCCTGCGCATGCATCCCACCCCACCACACATGCACAGCAGACACCCAAAGGCCAACTGGCCAGTGAGAGGCATGCGCACATGTACAGTGGAGCAATGTCATGTGTGCCCACAGAGAGGGCTCTGCGTGCCGTCTGTGTGGCACACATGCCATAGGTTCACCACCACGTCCTTCAGCCCTCTGGAAATTAGGCAATGTCTGTTACATCAGGGGTCCCCAACCACCTGTCCGTGGATCATTTTGTACCGGGCCGCAAAGCTTGGGCGCTGCCATCTTGTTTCGACAGCGTTTCCGGGTTTTTGGTTGCTTCTGGGTTTTCGGTTGGAAAGCGGGATTTGGGTGCTGAAGGAATCCTCGTCCCTTAGTTTCGTCGAAGGGGGGGCGGCTTCAAACAAAGAGCCGTCCGATGGTGGACCTCAGAGCGCAATGAGTCCATGGCCAGACACCTTCTTACTTATTAGTACTTTGGCCAGGGACCATGTTTTTTCGTTGGGGACCACTGTGTTACATTATGAATATCAGGACCATTACATTTTGTTTTAGCCATTTTCCTAATCTCATAGAATCATAGAATAACAGAGTTGGAAGGGACCTTGGAAGTCATCTAGTCCAACCCCCTGCTCAAGCAGGAGGGTCTATTCCAAAGATTAGCCTCTGTCTAGAATCGAACTCACAGCCTCTCAATTGTGAGGTGAGAGCTCCACCTCTAGGCCACGGGATTCATAGATCTGGATGCATAAGAAATAAACCTTCCATATTTCTCCAATCTGCAGTCTGTGCTCAGTATTAAATTAACTGAGAAAAAGGATGTATATATGTTTTTTTTTCCTTCAGTGTTTGTCCCTCTGTTGCATTCCATATAAAAGGTTTTTCCTTAACTTATCAATATCTTAACTGTCTCTATCAGGAAACTGAAAACAATGAAGAAAAGCCCAGGCAGAATGTTCAGCAGGCTGACCTATAATGTTGGTTTTAAAAGATGATTAAGGAGATTTAAGAGACTCTCTATACATAGTGTGGGGATATGTATGTGGTAATCAGACTTCACAAAAATAAATCTTGCTTCTCAAGAAATTAAATTCTGCATTCAATAACAAGTTAACAGGAGAAACTTCAATGATACAAAGTGGATTAATGAAGTTCTTAAGTGCAGACAAGATTGCAAGTCATGTATATTAGATCTACTAAAATACAAAACTGAAGTCATAAGTCTTTTAAGCTTTGTCTTTAACCTGTTTTTTCTCAGCTTTGAAAATATGTGATGCCTGCCCAAAATTTGCACAAGAGTTTTGTCTGGCCTGAGCACTGCTGATTCTCAAATAGATATGAATATACATATAGATATAGTTTTTACTGAAAAATTTTTCATGGTTAAAAGATCAACAAGAAAAGTATATAAAGAGGAAATAGAAAAAGAAAAAGTGCTAGAAACAATACAGATAAAGAAAGAAAAAGAAAGGCATGCAGCTTTTAGTGACTGCTGGTTTTCCTGCTCATGATCCTCAGTCTTTACATTATAAGAGGAAATTAAATAAGCAATTCAAATTAGAAATCACCAGTATTTAACATACATATGTGGTTTTATTTTTTGCAAAATCACAAATATGAATGTAGCTGTAAGATAAATTGCAAAACTGCAAAATTAATTATGTATTTATCATTTACATGTCATTGTCTATTGCTTTTAGATAAAAGCACCAGAATCTGATTGAGTATGAGTTAATTATTTACAATATTGTAAAATTGTGCAATATCACAGTAATTTGTTTAATCACACAGCTATCAACAAAGAAAACTTTTTTAAATATGTAAAGAACATGAAATTTAAACTGTCCAATTATTTAAAAAATCCAAATGTCTGAATATCTAAATTGGCAGTGTCTAAAATCTTTAATTAATATTTGTTTGAGGTGGTTCCAAACTGATACTGATTATTTTACAATCAATTAAAAAGTAGTATTAGAGTGAATGTTAATTATTTGGAGCACCATTGACGTAAAGAGTTGGAATATCTCATATTACCAAAAAGTGGATTGCAGAATACTATCTTTCTTTTTATTATAGATTATTTATTATAGATTATTAAATAAGATTATTTTTCCCATGTTTATTGAACATTTCAGAGAATAAAAATGGTTGTCAGTTTTATAATCTTTAGAAGTATAAAGGGATTGAAGGAGGATTTAGGAATATGTTATTGCCCCACAATCGTTAGTTTAATATATATTAATAAGGTTTGGGGGGAAATAACGTGGTTTAATGATTTGAGTGCCATTTTTAATAATATAGCAAAATTTTCAAGTCAATTGTTTGGTGAAGAATAATGAGGTTTTTAAACATTGAGCTAGCAAAAAAAATTGCTTCTGTGATGGCAAAATAGGGATACCCAGATTTACAATCTTAGATTGATGATACGTGTTTATTGTCTGCTTACAAAGTGGTTTTTCATCAATGTAGCAGAAAGATTGATCAATATTGCTCTATGTGGTGAAGGTTTTAACACTGTGTTTAAAATTAAGCTGTTTGTGCATGCTTAATGTTTTCCTCATTATCTTTTTCCTTTTAATTTTTCCCCTTTCTTTTCTCTATGTTAAACTAAATGTATTTAGCAGTTATGATTTATGCAATTGGGTGCCAACTAGTTTTAGTTTATGAGAAATAATTTCCAATTTTAAAAACATTATTTCTTCATGTATACCTTTGCATAGGAATAGCAAAGAAATTTCATGTCTTGAGCATCTACAAAGATTGGCTGAATAACTTTCATCACTTATTTCTTAAGCCTCTGTCCCACTGCACTAACAGATGCAAAGAGGATGTAAAACATTAAAAAAAAGCTTGCCATCCGTTGGAAAACGCGATGCATCCGTTGTGTACTCATTGCATATGTGTTTCATATGCTCTATCCATCAAGCATCCGTCCACTGCGATTTCATCCGCGCAAGAAGTTTTGAGCTGCACAAAACTTTGTGAACGGATGAACTTTCCGCTGTGTACGATGTAAATCCGTGACATCCGAGCAACAAATGTTCTATGTCCGTTATCATCCGTTAAACGTCCGCTGTATCCTCTCTGCATCCTCTGGGCATCCTCGCAACTCACATCCGTTGCAGCTGAAAACGGAAAGAGGGAGGAAACAAAAGGTACACGGAACGTCTACACAGCGTTAGTAGCATGGAAATAGAAAGGATGCGCAGTGAATGGTTTGCATCCGATATACATCCTGTAGGCTTCCTATGAACATCCGTTTAACATCCCCACTACATACTACCCACGTCCGTTCTTTTCTGTTCTGTTTATGCAAATTTTCGCCACTTTTTGGAGCGGATGGCAACGGATGGAGCCACCCCCAATATTTTGCTCGTCCGCTGTGTCCTTTTTGCATATGTT
Source organism: Laticauda laticaudata (assembly GCA_004320025.1). Taxonomy (NCBI): domain Eukaryota; kingdom Metazoa; phylum Chordata; class Lepidosauria; order Squamata; family Elapidae; genus Laticauda; species Laticauda laticaudata. Next base: position 13,647 of record BHFT01032941.1, read on the forward strand.
TTGCGTCCGTCGGCCAGTGGGATTTAGCCTTTAAACTCAGTAGATGAAAATTCCATCCATTCTTATCTGAAAGGCACAGGTTGCATTAGAGAACATTGTGAATAACTTTTGTTATTGTCTGGTTTGGGCATCTTTAGGTGTTGCCTTCTGAATGTGTTGAACACTCAAATTCTCTTATGTGGTAAATTTTGTACTAATAGATCCTATGCTACCCATTCATGTTACAGCATTACAGCAACTAAATGTTATAACTGTGTTTTGGTGGCTCCAGTTAGTTAGAGCTACTCTAGGGGAGAAATAAATGTAGGACTTATTTTTGCATATTTGCTTTCTTAACTTTTTTTTGACAGTTGCTTCAATTTCTATCATTTCCCCTTTGTGAAAAGCTGAGAATAGAAAAAAGGCGAAAAAGTAACATGATCCTTAACTAACTGGAATTATAAGGTATGAAAATGACATAGTGTGGTAAAAAATTAGACTAATCATAATACTCTGCAACAAGCTTTAAAGAAGAAGGAAGGAAAGAAGGAAGGAAGGAAGGAAGGAAGGAAGGAAGGAAGGAAGGAAGGAAGGAAGGAAGGAAGGAAAGTGTCTAGCTTTACCTATTGCTTATCCCTAACAGGTTCCATTATGAATCTGGGCCCCAGGTTCAAGCACAGAGCCAAGTCTTCAAAATCTTAGGGAAGGCCAAGAAGCATGGACATTGGCCAATCTAACCTCCAGAGGAATAATGTTTCAGAGAATAGGCACCATGACAGATGAGGCTCTGTTCCTGGGCTCTACTGGCCAACATTCCTTAGCAGATGGAATCTATGGCATGTTTTTCTTGCCAGATTTTAACAGGATGGGTAGCTATCATGGAAAGCAATTTTTGATATCTAACATACTTTCATGAAAATAGACCAGTAAGTAGATCCTGTATATACTGTATAATGTGCACACTAGTTTACAAAAGAGCAAATCAGCCATTTTCAGTAAAGCATTCTTAGTTATGTATTTCTTCATCTTTGCACATTGCCTGTCTTCAGCTTGTTCCATCCAGATGTGCTAGACTATCAGTTTTCATTCTAAGCTAGCTTGCTGGACATGCAAACTGAGAGTAGTACAACAAGAAGTGGGGCAAAAGCCCCATTTTCTTTCTCTTGTCTTGTTTTCTGTTAGGTCTCACACAGCAGGCTTTTTATCCTCATGCATATTTCTCTTGTAAGAAATCTGAGTTGAAGATTGTAGAGAGCTTTCACATTAGGCCTAAGGCTATGTTTACTAGATTGAGCACACTATAAAAATGATTTTGAGGAAATGTTTCCAAGCACATAAAAGCATACCACCTCTCAACTATTCTTTTAACAGCCCAACAATTGGGGCTGCTTTAAAGTCATATTACCTTTAGGGGATTGCTTCCTCAAAATAGCAGCATTTCTCCTTCACATTCATGCAGAAGCCAAAAGGTGGGGTTGCTTTCCTAAATCTGAGAGAGGTAAGGTTCATCTGATACCCTTTTTGCTGATAATTTCAAAGCATGCACAGCCTGAATATTTACTTCAAATAAATATATTAGACAACAGATACAAAGGTATGAATACAGACATAAGAACAAGACTAAGTACATTTTTAAAAAAAATCACAACTAAATTATTTCTTGTTGCAACTTACTAGAAACTCAATCCTGACGATAGGAAAAGAAATGAATTTCAACAAAAAGTCACCCTACTTATTGATTTAATCAGGCCCAGAAATTCCCTGCCTTCCGAAGAAATTATGCAAGACCAATAACTTTCTTTAATCTCAGCCACATTTCCCCCCTCCAGTTTCATACATCTTATTCATTTGTTCCCCAAATATTCACAGTTATCCCTAAAAGCAAATCTTAAAACCAAAATCAGAAAATTAAACTCTGCAGAAGGGATGGTGATAGAAAATCAAAATCATGAAATGTGAAAAATAATAACAGAAATTGTAGCTTGGCACTCAAATGTGCTTAATGCACTTATTAAGTTTGACCATTTGTAAAAATATGTTCAACATAATGAGGAACTCCAATAGAGAAAACTTCTAATGCTGTTTCTGATGTCAGAAACAGATTGGAAAATAACTCCCTTGTAGGATTTGGCACATTTATCAGACCTAACTCACACAGTTCTACTGGATAGGTTCATAACTAATACATGTTTGCAGTTCTCAAATTCAACAGGCTAAAAGCAGTATCAATTCAAATGCAGGGGCCCCCTTCTCCAAGAACAAAGCCTCTTCTGCAAATAGAAATGCTTTTATCCATGTAGAACAATTGTTTTACTTAAAAGAACAGAAATCTGTCAATATGTTTCTCTCAGCCTTTGAACCATTCTTAATACAACCTCTTGTAGAAGTTTTCAAGATACTGTACCTACTCTGTCAGGATACTGGACAAGGTCACACATAAGGCTGTGATCTGTGATATATGAAGCTCTCCCGCAGTTCACATGTAGCAGCTTCCAGAAGCAGCATTTTTTCTAGTGGCAATCCCTGGATCCATTCCATATTACACTTTTTTAAAAAAAACTATATTAGGTGCAGTGGTTCAGTTGTACAAAAATAAATCTCTTTATGTATTCTGCTTTGATATAATTCTTTGCAGATTCACCTAAAGTCCTTAACAGTATAAAGCCACTTTCATTTTTCTATCAGTTTGCCAACATTATTGTGTTCAGCCATGAAAAGCAGTCCCTGTTCACTGGCAGCAAGATGCTTGTCATCAGCATTTGACTGTGATTCTCATGTTAGGAAATCTGACATCCCTTATATTCAACAGCATCTGCACATAAGAAATAGTAAATACCAAGAAGTTATTTTTAAGACTATATCAGAATCACTCTATAATTCACAGCAGTCTCCATCTCTGAAGCATTATAATTAGTATTGGGTGGGGGGATAAAATATATATTATGTGAAATTGGAACTTAATTAGATAATTTTATGTATTAACCTGACACTATTTTTAAGCTATGTGGTATATGACTACTTTGGTATATGCAGGGAACAGGGAAATTCAGACTGAAAAACTCGGAAGCTAGAAGAAGCAGATGGGGGAAGGGACTGACAAAAAACATTGACATATAGTCATTTAACTGCATATTGGTCACTAGAACTGTGTAATCCTTTTTTCCAACCTGATATACGCTAGGTCTGCAGGTTAGAATTTGCAAATTCAGGAAGTTGCAAGGTCAACATATATTTGTTTTTTTTTTAAGCTTTTGCGGGTACTTACATGTGTGCTGTTCAGCTTCCCTCGGGTATTATCCCACGTCATTGTAAGTGCCCTGTTAAAGTTGTAGCACAACGTTGAGCAGAATTCATCTGCCATCATCAGGCTTCTGTATGGAATGTGGGTCTCACAGCTTCTGGTTTCAAATTCGAGGCTGGTCTATTTGATTGGCTAGGAGTTTAGGTCTGTGTTCACTGGACTTTGAGTTTGATTGATTGGTGTATGTGGTTTCTTCTGTCTGTTTGTTGGCTTTGATTGGCTGGCAACACTCTGTTACTGTGTTGGAGGCTTTCAGTGCAGCTTGGCTTCATGTGAAAGGACGGCTGCTATCCATTAGAAGCTAGGTTTCACCTGGGTGCCTGGTGGGGGGGTGTTCGAGTTGGAGGCATCAGAGGAGTCTGTTTGTGCTCAGGTTGTTTGCCTGGTTTGTGGTGTGGAGATCTTTCTATTTGAGAGTGCAGGCTGCCAAATGATTGACAGTCTGCTGGAATCATCTCTTCTATTCATGCTTTCAGGTCTTTTTTCAATCTCTATGGCTTCTCTGATGATTCTGTGGTTAGGGTTTTCTTATAGTGGCTAGGGTTTTAGTGCCATTGAAGTTGATGTTGTGACCTGTGTTTTCATGTGTTGGACTAGTGAGGAGGTTGTAAACGAAATAAACAAACAACAATACCATTCCTAGATGTACTAATCTACAAAAGAACAGATGGCACACTGGGACACCACCATATACCAGAAGAAAACACACACCAACTGCTACCTCAATGCCCAATCCCACCACCACCCAGCACAAATAAATTCCGTGGTGAAAACACCAATTACCAGAACCAAACGCCTGGCAGATAAGACACATATAAAGACTGAACTATGCTGAAAGTATTGACAGCAATGGCTTTCCCAAAAAACAAAATCACCAACTTGATCCACAAAAAACACCAAGACATAACAGAGACCTAGAAGACAAACAGACCTATGGAACAGCTGTCTTGCCTACATAAGAAGTACTACAGATAAAATCAGTAAGATACTACACAGGCATCACATCAAGACTGCCTTCAAAACAGACAAAAAAATAGCAGCTCCTTAGAAACTCCAAGACAAAATTGACCTGGAAAAACTAAGGCATATACGAAATTCCCTGTACATCATGCCCGCCACATACATTGGACAGACCAATAGAAGAATAAGTACCCGCCTAGATGAACACAAAAATGCAGTAAAAAAGCTGGAACAAACCTCCTCACTTGTCCAACACATGAAAACCACAGGTCACAACATTAACTTCAATGGCACCAAAACCCTAGCCACAATACAAAAACCTCAACCACAGAATCATCAGAGAAGCCATAGAGATTGAAAAAAGACCTGAAAGCATGAATAGAAGAGATGATTCCAGCAGACTGTCAATCATTTGGCAGCCTGCACTCTCAAATAGAAGATCTCCACACCACAAAACAGACAAACACCTGAGCACAGACAGACTCACTCTGATGCCTCCAACTCGAACACCCCCCCACCAGGCACCCAGGTGAAACCTAGCTTCCTAATAGAAAGCAGCCATCCCTTCACATGAAGCCCAAGCTGCACTGAAAGCCTCCACACAGGAACAGAGTGTTGCCAGCCAATCAAACCACAAACAGACAGAAGAAACCAGAAACATCAATCAATAAAACTCCAAGTCCAGTGAACACAGACCAAGACTCCTAGCCAATCAGAATAGACCAGCCTTGAATTTGAAACCAGAAGCTGTGAGACCCACATCCATATAGAAGCCTGATGATGGCAGATGAGATTCTGCTGAAACGTTGCTACAACTTTAACAGCACTACAATGACGTGGGATAATACCCGAGGGAAGCTGAACAGCATATATATGTGTGTGTGTGTGTGTGTGTGTGTGTGATTTTAAGTTTTCGCGTGGTACTTACATGAATGCAGTTTCAGCTTCCTTCGGGTATTATCCACGTCATTGTAATGCTTTTAAGAGTTGAGCAACATTTCAGCAGAAATCTCATCTGCCATCATCAGGCTTCAGTATGGAGTTTGTATGTGGGTCAGGCTATTCACAGCCATTGTTTTTAAATTGAGGCTAGCCTATTTACTGTCCAGGATGCTTTTTTCTTCATCCTGATTGGTTGGAGTTTTGGGTCTGTGTTTATTGGACTTGGAGTTTGTTTGTTTGGTGTTTCTTGGTTTATTTCTGTCTGTTTTTGCCTTTGATTGGCTGGCAACACTGTGTTCCTGTATTGGAGGCTTTCAGTGCGCTTGGCTTCGCGTGAAAGGACGGCTATTATCTATTAGGAAGCTAGTTTCATTCTGGGTGCCTGGTTGGGGTGTGTTTGAAACTGAGGTATCAGAGGGAGTCTGTTTGTGCCCAGGTTTTTGTCTGCTTGTGGTGTGGAATCTTTCTGCTTGCGAGTGCAGGCTTCCAAATGATTGACAGTCCTAGTGGAATCATCTCTTCTACTCATGCTTTCAGGTCTTTTTTCAATTCTTATGGCTTTTCTGATGCATTCTGTGTCTGGGGTTTTCTATAGTGGCTAGAGTTTTGGTTAATTGAAGTTGATGTTAAGACCTGTGGCTTTCATGTGTTGGACTAGGAGGAGGTGTGTTCCAGCTTTTTTACTGAATTTTGTGTTCATCCAAGCGAGCGGTACTTATTCTTCTATTGGTCTGTCCAATGTATGTGGCCGGGCATGGTGCATGGGGACTTCGTATATGCCTTGGTTTTCCAAGTCAATTTTATCTTTGGGGTTTCTAAGAATGGCTGCTATTTTTTTGTCTGTTTTGAAGGCAGTCTTGATGTGATACTGTGTAGTATCTTACTGATTTTGTCTGTAGTACCTCTTATGTAGGGCAGGACAGCTGTTCTAAGGTCTGTTGGATCTTCTAGGTCTCTATTAATGTCTTAATGTGTTTTTATGATCAAGCTGGTGATTTTTTTTTTGTGGGAAGCCGTTGGCTGTCAGTACTTTGTCAGGGTGCATAGTTCAGTCTTTATTTGTGTCTGCTCTGCCAGGCGTTTGGTTCTGGTGATTAGTGTTTTGGCCACGGAATTTATCTGTGCTGAGGTGGTGTGGGATTGGGCATTGAAGGGTAGCGGTTGATGTGTATTTTTCTTCTGTATATGGGCTGTGTCCTCGTGTGCCATCTGTTCTTTTGTAGATTAGTACATCTAGGAATGGTAGTTGTTTGTTTATTTCCATTTCCATGGTGAACTTGATTTGGGTAATGTGCATCATGCCTGGCCACATACAATTTGGACAGACCAATAGAAGAATAAGTTAATAAGTTACCCGCTGGAACACAAAAATGCAGTAAAAAAGCTGGAACACACCTCCTCACTAGTCAACTCATGAAAAGCCACAGGGTCTTGAACATCAACTTCAATGACACCAAAACCCTTGCCACTGTTTGAAAACCCCAGCCACAGAATCATCAGAAAAGCCATAGAGATTGAAAAAAGACCCGAAAGCATGAGTAGAAGAGATGATTCCACCAGACTTGTCAATCATTTGGAAGCCTGCACTCACAACAGAAAGATCTCCACACCACAAGCCAGACAAACACCTGGGCACAAACAGACTCCCTCTGATACCTCCAGCTCAAACACACTCCAACCAGGCACCCAGATGAAAACCTAGCTTCCTAATAGATAATAGCTGTCCTTTCACGTGAAGCCAAGCTGCACTGAAAGCCTCCAATACAGGAACATAGTGTTGCCAGGCAATCAAAGGCACAAAACAGACAGAATAAATCAGAAACACCAAACAAACAAACTCCAAGTCAATAAAACACAGACCAAAACTCCCAACCAATCAGGATGAAGAAAAAGCATCCTGGGACAGCAATAGGCTAGCCTCAAATAAAAACCAATGGCTGTGATAGCCTGACCCACATACAAACTCCATACTGAAGCCTGATTGATGGCAGATGCAGATTCTGCTGAAACGTTGCTACAACTTTAAAAGCATTACAATGACGTGGGATAATACCCGAAGGAAGCTGAATATGGGGTTTTTAGCAGTTTCCAAGGCCTTCTGGACTGTACCTCTGAAATTTAGCAGCAGCCTCCTGCTGATTTAAATAGGAAACCAAAGAAAACCTTCAGTTGAAGAACTCTGTCACATATTTTAAAAACCCGCAAGCTTCTCCACCAACTTGCATGAGACAATCCTGCTTCCATGTTCCCAATCTGCCCAAAGCTATAGTGCATGAAAGTAAATAGGCTGTTTAGTGTGGTATAGGGGCTAAAGTGTTGGACTTAGAAAGAGACCAGGTGCTACCCCCTTCTTGACTATTGGGATACTTTGAGCCAATCTGTCTGAGCCTAACCTATTTTACAGGGTTATGCTGCCCTGAATTCAAGAATGAGAAGGTGGGACATGCATACTGAACAGTATATAGATAAGGTAAAGAACTTAACAAGAGCCACTTTGATGCAACGGTTAAAAACACCAATTTAAAAACCAAGCGAACATAAATTCTAGTCCTGGTTTAGACACAAAGCCAGCTGGATAACCTTGGGCCAGTCATTCTCTCTAGGAAGGAGGCATTGGAAAGCCGTTTCTCAAATCTTGCCAAGAAAACTTCAAGGACTTACCCAGGTAATTGCCAAGAATCAATACTGACTTGAAGGCACACAGACAGAGGTACAAAGATCTTAATTAAATATGTAGGTAATTTAATGGAAAAATTGAGACAAAGCATAAAGTAAAACTAAGTAAGCTTGGTAAAACTTTCACATTCTTTTATTAGATTTGTTTTTAAATATATTATAGGAGGAGATCCATGTTACTCAATGGTAGTGAAAAAGCAGAATCAATCTGGTATCATCTTTTCGAACTAATACATTTTATAAAAAGCATATGTTTTAATGAGCTAAACTCATTTCATCATGGAACCATTCCCTGCATCTGAGAAAATACAATGCAGCTCATAAGTGCTTACGCCTTTAAATAAAATGTGTAAGTCTAAAAAGATGCTAGCAAACTATTTCTGAGTCTTGAATTCAGTTAGCTTATTCTTCACTTGTTCCTCATTACAGAAGTGCAATGAAATGAAAAACACTTTGCTGAACTAAAAATAAAAAAGGATCATCTCTCTCCCTCATACAATTATCAGGCCTGCTTTGCTAGAGATCAGCAATTCTCTTCTGGAGTTTGTCATTTGCATGTCATTGTACCCCAGCATCACTCCTATACAGTAGTTTATTAAGCTAATAGCATTCTCTGAAAATTTCCACTTCAGTGAATGCTCACTGAGCCTTTAGTAACTGCATGACCAGCAAAAGTGTTAAAGCTTCATGCCAGTTGGTTAAAAGAAGAATAATTACAGGAGGAAAAATATTCTTCCCTTAGCATGCAGAGGCCATCTCAATTCAACAGTATCTCATGAACTCTAAAAAGATTAAGGATTGAGATTTAAAAACATCAAGGTTGTTGCTTTTGTGATTAGTGAAAATGCAACTATTATACCTGCAAAATCTGATTATTTGACAGTAGGCTAAAGCATCTGAAGTAGCATTCTTTATAAAAGAAATAATACTCAAGTTCCTCAATAGCTGGACACTGCAGCACTTGCACAGTTGCATGATTCAGCCTTGGCTTCCTTCAACAGGCTTGTCTGCTATCTCATTACCACACGTGCACGCACACATACACACACACACACACACACATCAGCACAACCTAAACAAGAATCTACACCTACCGGTACACAAATAATAAATTAACTCTTTAAAACAGATATTTCTATAATACAAACTTACCAAACTTTGGGAGAAAATAGTGGATTATACAAATAGGATTGCTATCATTTTCAGAGGATAATATGCAAATATGGGACTCATTTATACAGAAAACAGTCGATTAAAAATGTATCTATATAAATTTATTATAAATATATATGTACTTGAATTATATTTGCATTAGACAAATATATACACAGAATTGTATCTGTTTATTGTTGTACTGATGTATCAGGGTTTCTTTTTCAGTTATATTTCTTTCACTTTTTTGTTAAAGTACTTTTATGTGTTGTTGTTTTTCTTTGACAATATATGTATCACATCTAGGTAATATATGTATTACCTTTTGTGTTTTGCTTTTTTTCTACTTTAGATTTATATTTATTTATTTAAAAGAATGGCATGGTTTTGTAATTGTCTTCTAAATGAGCTTATTACAAATCTTCTGTTGATTCTGCTGGCAGGATTTTCATAGTTCTATTACTTCTGAGGGCACCGTTTTGCTACACCAATTATATTATTTGTACTCTATGGGATATTTCGGTCAAATTGTCTTGAAATCTATCAGTTACTCTGTGGTTAAATTGCAAGCATAACTGAAGTGTAGGTTGTGAGGTAGAAGGAAGCATTCTTGATCCTCCTCACAGTCCCTCCAGTGTACCTTGACATGTCATTAAAATATTTCTGAAGAAGACATATTGGTCTCTTGGGAAATCAATACAACCATTTCTCAGAAAAGTCAACTGACAGTCAATGGGCTAAAGAATATTTCTAAAATGAAATAGGACAGGATGGATGAAGTTCTTTCAATGTATTATATGGCATCCATCCCATTTTGCCATGGACTCCACTTCTAATACACTGACCTGTCTCTTGGACTATTTCTGAACATGCATTTACTGATTTTTCTGATCAGGAAACCCTGTTCAGTAATAGCGCAATAGCCAGGTTAATGATCTCATACATGTCACAGGCAGGTTGAAAAGTGGCTAAACCTTCTGTTCTAGCATCTGCCCATCCTTGCCCAAGTCCACACACTAAGGACAGCAATTGCTAATGTTTTCTCCCACCTGTAAGTAATGCTCAATGGGAGGGAAAATGAAGTTCAAGAAATCCACCAATCACTATCTTTAAATTGTCTTGTAGTGATTTGGGAAGAAAAGGAGAATGTATGAACCTTAGTTCAGAGTCAGAATAGAACTGGCCACAATACTAGGTGGAAATTGTGTCATTGAAGTCAGGAAAGGGAAAGACTGAGGAAGCTGCCTTAGGTTAAAACCAAGAGAACTTAAAATAAAAATATTTCTCAGATAAAAATGGGAGACTAACACATACTAATAAAAAGAGTCAGTCTCCCACCAAGGATCATTATTTGAGCTCTTGATCCATAAAAATAAAACAGTTCTAAAAGACACAAGACCAGGGTTTGGAGCATCATTTTGAGAAACACAAATTAGCATCTATAGAGGGGGGGGGAAGTGGTGATTTCGCTCTACCATAAATTTAATTTTGAAAAGTGTAAGTTAAAAGTTAAAACTCATGAAATGTCAGTTATAACAATTTATAGGATCGATTCTAAAATAACTAGTAAATTTAAAAAACAGAATTATTCACATTAAATAAATAGGCATGGACAATAACAATAAATTGCTATCCCTGGCTGAAAAGGCTAATAATACAGGTGGACACTGCCTCCTTGTGGTTGGAATTAGTGCAGAAACATAAATAATTACTCTTACTGGGAATAGAATAGAATAGAATAGAATAGAATAGAATAGAATAATATAATTATTTTATTGGCCAAGTGTGATTGGACACACAAGGAATTTGTCTTGGTGCAAATGTTCACAGTGTACATAAAAGAAAAGATACATTCATCAAGAGTCAAGAATCATAAGGTGCAACACCTAATAATAGTCATAGGTACAATAAGCAATCAAATCATACTAGGAAACAGTCAATATAAATCATAAGGATATAAGCAACAAAATTATAGTCATACAGTCACAAGTGGGAGGGGATGGGTGATAAGGAGTGATAAATACAGGTATCTTAATTCTATTTATCTATTTATATTTATCTTAATTCTATTTATATCCAGTCTTTAAGAGAAACTCAGAATGGTGGATACTTCATTAATAATTTCCTATGTATGTGTGTGTGTGTGTGTGTGTGTGTGTTTTTAAGTTTTCGCGGGTACTTACATGTGTGCTGTTCAGCTTCCTTCGGGTATTATCCCACGTCATTGCATTGCTTTTAAAGTTGTAGCAACGTTTCGGCAGAATCTCATCTGCCATCATCAGGCTTCTGTATTGTGTTTGTCTGTGAGTCTATATAGACTCAGCATACATGTAAGTACCTGCAAAAGGTTATATATATAAGAATATATATATATATATAAGAATATATATGTTATATATAATATAAGTTTTGAAATTGGAGAGGCAGATAGTCATGCAAAAGTTCCCAAAGAAAAGGCAACAGTTAATTTTCTGAAGATGTTCTGTAGCCCAGATCTGAAGAATCTTGTGGAAAAAAGTTCTGTAACTTAAATTTGCAAAAATCCAGATAGCTATTAAAAGGCAGGAAAAAAGATGCATATTCAGCTTTGAAAATATATTTTTCAGAAGTTTACTGGGCAAGGCTTGTACAATCTGTGGTGCTCCATCTTGTGAACTTAAATCTTAGAAAGAGCATGGAGGGAACACTAATATTAGACTGTTCCTAGAGCTACATCAGGAGTGGGAATCCTATAATCCTCTGAATATTAGGATGTATAATTCTCTCTAGTTTCAACTAGTATAGACTGGTTACAGTAGATGTTAAGAAAAACAGTCCAGCAACATTGAAGGGGCACAGAATTCCCATTCCTGTATTTAATTTTATATTTAGTTGTCCCTGTATTTTGTTTTAAAGTTGAAAAGCACTTCCTTACACTGTCCAATGTGCCCCAATGCCCAAATCCATGGCTTATGGGTTTGTTTCTGCAACGAAACAAAAAAAAATTGTCTACTCAGTTTTAAAAAGTGAAGCGGCAAGAGCAGGAGGCAAGTGGAGATGACAGCTTTTGCCAGGGATGCAGCCATAGTGTTGATGCTGCAGAAATCCTCCAGCACCTTCTCTGAGAAAAACAGGGAGGAGACTTGTAAACAAACTCTCTCATTTGATTATCCTGCTTCCTCATTGTGCACAGGTACCTTTGGGAAAAAGGAAATAAGGAAGAGCTCTGATCATTTAAACACTCTTTACAGCGCACCAGCTATAAATCCTGCAATTGATAGGAAATCCTGCATTATACTGCAGGTGCAGCTTGTTGGCATACAGAAGAATTCTGTAATTTTTCTCCCTTTTCTTTAAATGGAGATAGCGGAGAGAGGTCTTTTAAATGAACCAACAACACACAGATAAACAACTTCACTGATGAGTAGTGATCAAGAAGGCTTCTAAACACAAAGGCAAGAAGGTCACAACAAAATGTCATATTAATGAGAATGAGATCTCAGGACAACCAAAAAAGACATCTGTGAAAATCTGACTACTCTAGTGTTTCTTCTTTTCCATTGTCCTACTGACTTAAGAGCTTGTAGAACTTTCCTAAACAGTGCTGAAGAGGAAAACAGAACTTGCCGGTTCCGAAATCCTTTGACATTATTTCAGTCCTTCAGGCAAAAAAAACCAAAACCCTCAAGGTTTTTTTAACAGCATGGATCAATTCCAGATGGTCTTCCAGTACTTCCAGTCTAATTCAGAATCAGTGACAAATGGGATCTGTGGGCTATTAGCATTGGCAAGTGTGAAGATTTACACCATCTTTGATTTCAATTGCCCTTGCCTTGTTAAATACAACATGGCATATGGCTTGGGAATAATGTTTATCCCACCAGTAGCACTTTTTCTCTGTGGGCTCATTATCAACAGGCAATTTGTTATGATGCTTGTGGAGTGGAGGAGACCAACTGGAGATAGAAGGAAGAATCCATCCATTATCAGGTGGGAGATTCCAATGATTTTTATCACAAGAATCCAATTATTTAAATAATGTGTTTGTTTTAAAAAATGCAAAGTACTTAGATATTTACAGCACCTTCTTCTTTTTCTTCCATGGTTTTTCTGGTACTTTAATTTTCTGGTTCCATGGTTTTTCTGGTACTTTAAGAAATAAAATTTCTTCTGTTTTTTAAATTAAGCATACTTGGCAGGGATGTTTTAGATCAGGGCTGAAAAAGGAAGGATTTAAGAATTTTACTTTGCTTATTTTTTTGTATAGATAAACTCCTTCTTTGACATTCATTTATACAGCAACATATTTATATACTGTACTAATCTGTAAAATAATATTTGGGTAAATCATTATTTTATAATTCTTCTGGAAATTCTTTCTTCTCTAAAATATGCTATGCCAAATAAATAGAATATTTTATAATTTATCATTTCTATTTGTTTTTTCTTCTGTTTGGACTCTGTATGCCTTCTTGTTTATTTCTGATACATATTTCCAATTTCTAAGGGGATAATTTGATAATTCTTTATGGAAGCATTGCACAATATATATATATATATATATATAACAAAGTAGATCCATGCAGACAAAACTAATGGCATAATCAACATATTCATGTTAACTTGCATATCATTCCTTTCTTATTGATAACCCTCTATGATTCTATCACTTTTCTTGTAAAGGCCCCTATGTTCTCTTCAGTTTACAGTATCATAGACAAATCTGTTCCTGTCTGTTCTATGCACAGGTACATGTGTTCTTCTGTTATGCAACGGGCTATGATAGCACCCACTGTTTGGATCCTAGTCACCCTCCTTGATGGGAAATGTTTTGTCTGTGCCTTCAGCAGTTCCATTGATCCTGAGAAATTTCCAGATTTTGCTGCCAACATCACCTCCTATGATGCCTTGCAACACTTTCTTGCCAAAATCCCATGCAAACATGATGAGTTGATGAGGAATAACACTTCCCGCAAGGCAGTGTCCAGGTATCTCAAATGCTGTTCACAAGTAAGTAATGGGCATCTATTGGCATTGGGTCCTGTGAGAAATACTCTTCCAATCCAGCACCCAATAAATACACTGGCCCACAAATCCTGTCATTCCTTCCTGCTGAATGGGGATTAAAAAGAAACCTGTATAAAATACCTTGGAATAAGTTATTTACTCCAGTTTATAAATAAAAATATGTCTAAAATTAAGTTTTCAAAAGAGTCAGACTCAATTGTCTCCATTCACTGCACCAGATTTTCCAAATATGCTGGAATTACAACCCCTAGATTTCATACTGGAAACCTGGATATTCTAATAGTTGTAACTCATTGCAATTTCATCAAGTTCAGAAGGATGTTCTATATTTATATTATAGCATCTCGCTTCTACTCTGCACCTCCCTTTTTTTCTTTTTTTGCCAGGATTTCTTCCTGACCAAAAAGCACTTTCTCCTCAAAATTGATACAAACAAAGTTAGGTTATTATGGTATGGATTCATTGACCCGAGGAACTGGTGTGAAATTTGAAGTTGCATGAGGATGTAGACCTAGGGTTGGGTTTCACCTTCTTGCTGTAATCAGTTTGTCATTTTCTTCCAGGTTTTTGGTTGGAGTCTTCTTTTAATCCTCATCGTAATGGCCTTCCTTGCTCGTTCTCTCAAGCCCTGCTTCAATCATGTCACCTTTTTGCAAACCCGCTACTGGAGCAATTACATTGACCTTGAACAAAAAATATTTGAAGAGACCTGTTGTGAACAAACACGGGACTTTGCACATAAGTGTATCCTTCATTTCTTTGATAGCATGCAGACAGAAATCAAACTCAGGCGGTTAAATGCCTGCACAGAAGAAAAAGGAGCAAAAGCAAAGGAAAACAATCATTTGAGGGGCATCACTAGCCAGGAGCAAATAAGCAAATTTCTTCTCTCCTGGTACAACAGGACACCTCCACTGGATGTGAGCCAAGCCTTCAGGCAAAGAGACAATACCTTTAATTTGGACCAGCAGTGCAATTAACAGGTTCTATCCCCAGCCAATCAAACAGATGTTTAAAAGAAAGTTGAAACAGGGACTTCTCACATTTAGAAAATTGTCACTTGGCTCCCCATAGCAATAGGGGGTCTACTGCCTTGATCTGCAAGATTAAGCCGCTGAACTTTTCCAAAATGCAACTGGAATTTAAATAATTGAATTTATTTTATCAAATTTAACACTTTTGTTTCTACATTGTCCATAGATCATTAGATAGAACACAAAATGGTTCAGAGTTCAGAGTAAGACAAGACTGGCTTACACATAATTGAGAGGCACAATTTTTAAAATCATAGTATACTGCATCCCAACTATCTGGGTTTAACCCCTGTCCTAAACAATAATCGAATAATGGACAAAATCAAATGGCTTGGTGCAATGCAAGAACCCAACCAACCATGGTGAATTATACCAGAATTAAAAGACTCTTGAAGTAAGTGTCTTTTAATTCTGGTTGATGAACCAAATTATAATTCCTAGAGTTTTAGTGATGTGATAGAATTGCTTGTAAAGGCACAGGACAGAATCTGTTTGTTTCAATTGACAGTCTTATCCAACAGAAAGAGATAAAGCAAGCAAATTTTGTTATTAGAAGAACAACTATAATTGAATAACAATTGTTAGTGAATAATGAAAGCATGCAATATAAAAGAAACAAATCTTTTGAGATAAGCTGTGGTGGTGCAATGATTAGAATGCAGTATTGCAGGCTAATTGTGCTGACTGTCAGGGGTTTGATCCTCACTGGCTCAAGGTTGACTCAGCCTTCCATTCTTCTGAGGTTGGTAAAAGGAGGAGCCAGATTGTTGGGAGCAATATTCTTAGATTCTGCAAACTGCTTAGAGAGGGCTGGGAAGCAGTAAATAAATCTGAGTGCTATTGCTATATAGGAATATCTACATATGAATTTTGTTTATCTTTTACTTTAAAGAATCATTTCTCATTTAAAGTGGAGTGAAAGGTAAGAGAATCATGTATAACTTTAGTTGAAGTGGGCAACCTAGGACCTTATAATAACTGATAGAGAGAGGCTGCTAAATTGTAAGGTTGCTTTATGCTATTAATAGAAAATTGTTTTGTTATAACATGCTTATTTTTAGTTATCTTTAATTTGTATTGTTGGTTATTTGATTATTATTAAAGTGCTGTATTTTTGCTGAACTAATCTGTGTATTTATTTTCTCTGTTTATCTATGTGATCATTATGTTTCTGAGTCTTTTAGTTAATAAGCCAATTAGCAGGCTTAGCAGGCTGCTCATAGTAGCAAAGTGCCATTTATTTAGATGGTGCTGTTTGACTAATGCTCTCAAAAATAAAGACTGTCCAACTTTGGAACAGAAAGGAAAAGAAATAGGATGAAATATTTCTCACATAGAAGACAGATCCTTTTGGCTTGATTGAACTGATTCTGTCCATAATTAATTCAATGTCAGTGCAGGAATTATGAAGGTATAGGTCTAATTGCCAGCCTATTTCCATATTGCTTGGCACCAAATAAATAAATATACACCTAGCATTTTCTGTTGTAAAGACTGCATATATTGTGTTACTTGAATCTGTCCTGAACTATTCTGCTTCACTAAAAAGTACTGTTTGAAAAAGAGGTTTTATTGCTTTACATTTTTAAGGTCTGAACCAAGTATAGTGATACCTTGGTACTTAGATGCTTTGAAACTCGTCAAATTGGGTACAATGCATTTTGACATTGACATTTTGTCCCAGTACTCATTGTTTGCTTGGTACTCAACCCACAAACTAAATAGAACTTGTCACTGTCAGCTGCCCTATGACTCACAACTTTATTCCTTATGGGAAAATTTTGTTTGGTACTCATTACGCTTTTCGGAACCAATTAACAATGACTACCAAGGTATCACTGTAAAGTTTACAAATTCAACTTTTTTATTCATGCGTCCCACTAACATTCACTGCAGCAGAAAATACATGCTGGATTTGGATTCCTAATATCAGTAAGTCATAAGATAGGTGAGGCACTGATATTAGAAACTACAGAAAGAAGACTACAAGGAGAGAAGGCATTTCTGAGAAGAGATAAACCTTCTCTTTGTGTATTTGTGTGTATGGCAATGGTATAAAAATAATTGTATCATTGCACATGATCAAAAGTCAAAAGGATTCTTATTCCAGCCTCAACATCACCAAGTTTGTTTTTGTTAAGAATTTTTATAATAATAATGAGATTGAATACAAACCAAACAGAAAAGAATAGAAAAGAGAAAAAGAGTAAAAGAGTAAAAAAGTACAAGGAAAAAGAAAGAAAATTAATAATATTAAAGAAACAGAAATATATAAAGAATAAAATTGTTCATCCCAAGTATAAACAAATTTAATATACTTCACTTTCTCTAAAGGTACAAACATTTATCCCTTCATTCTATGTCCCCATCTCTAATCTGTAAACAAATCCATAAAACATCACTTTCTCGGTCCTGGTGTCAGCAGAAAATCCATAAACGGTAGTCAAAAGTAATAACATATCTTTATTTATTTATCAATAACTGTTATAATCATTCCAAAATATTATTGTAAAAGTTTCAGTCTTCCAAATTTATCTGTATCCTTAGTCTATTTTATCTTTCTAGGATCCAAACCTTATTTAGCTTTTTGCTGTTTATTTCAGATACTTTAAATTCTTAAACATATGGTTAAATTTTTATTTCATTCAGGATTAGGCTAACTCAATCAGCCCATTCAAAATTTTAATTCTGAATCTTAATTAATAGCTTAGAAATAGTGAATGAGCAGTTTTCCCAAAGTGATTAGAAAGTGAGATATGCAAAGTTAACATTCTTTAAAAGTCTCCACTATGGTTGTAAAGGGTGGTACGATGGCTGAGCAGTGAAGACACTGGGCTTGTCAGCTAGAAAACCAGCAACCCAGATTTGTGACCTAAATGTCTTGCAACAGGGCGACCTCTTGTCCTTGCACTAGCTCCTGCCACCTAGCAGTTCTAAAGCATGCAAATGCAAGTAGATAAATAGTAACCATTTCACTGGGTAAGTAATTGGCCACATGACTGTGGAAATGTCTTTAAACAGCACTGGCTTAATAGCCTTTGAAATGGAGTTGAAAGATCATTCTTATTCTTCCACAGTTTGATCCATTGCACCTTGAATAATTGTCACTTGCACATGAAGGTTTTCCATATAATTTTGCAGCCATCTACTAGTCATCAGGATTGTTGGAATCTAAATATGTAGCTCTATTATTCTTGACATTCATTAGGAAGGGCAGAGGATAGAAACTTAGCTTTTGGCAACTATCCAGGTTATGGTTTACTATGACGTTTAACTTTAGTCAGTAAACCACAACTAAACCTACAGCTATTACAGCTTTGCATAATGTGCAAATTTAGCTAAAATACAGGGATGCCTGTATTTATTTTTTGACTATTGTCAGAACAGATTTTGCATTATTCATCTTGTTGCCAACTAGGGTGCATATTCTTCCATCATTTAGTACACATATATTCAGAATTAAAAGAACTTAAACAAGCTATACATATTTTTAAAACTTGCTTTAAAGAGCCTGAATCAAACACACATTTTTTCTCGGGACCAGGTTCATCGTATCTTCTTAGTAGGTCAGCAAGGAATGAAAGCATTTTTATCTACAGTTATCCCAACCTATTCCACACAATAACTTACTATACATCCTGGGATTGTTCTAATTTAATTACATTCACACACTGAATACAAAAATTATGAACCTCAACTTCCATATTTACTGAGAGCTTTAATCCAATTGGCTATTTCCTAAAGTAAATTGAGAATGAACAAGCTGTGTGGAGATCAACTGTATTTTCATACTCATTTCCCTAAAGGGTATTTTTACATTCTTATAGACATTGTGGATTTTTTTTTGAAAAAGTGGAAATATACTGAGATGGTTTCTGATAGGGACACTGCTATTGTTACACTTAACAAATCATTGTTCCTCTAAATGTAGTATTAATACTTCAGTAGTAGCATTCCAGACCAGATACTAGGAAACTGAACTCCAGGTAAGCAAACAAGAGCTGGAAGGTTTCCCTTTCTATTAAATGAACTTTTAAAGGGAAGGGGACCTTATTTTACTTTATTATACCTTATTACATACTTTATTTACCTTATTATACTAGGGTATCTAGTTACTTAGCCTGGTTCCTAACAGGTAAGATATGCACCTTAATCTGGAGAAGGATTGGAGTTTCAGAAGAAAATCATGGAGCTAAATGTAAGTTAGGTTCCTTATATTTGTTAATGCATTGTGTATTGAGCTATTTATTTGAACTGTTAGTCCTGTTGAAGTTCTGTTATGTGGTGCCATCATGTTTGAGAAATCATCTCTACCCTAAGCCCCCTCCCCCTCCCACATTAAGGGAAGTGATTGGTGGCTATTTGGAGGAAAAGGAAGGGAAAGGAAGGAAATTGACTAATCCCTTTTCTCAATATACCATGGAGCAGAAGACCACCAAGGTCCTTTCTACCCTTTGATTCTATGGACGCCATCATTTAGGAGCAGAGAGTGATTATAGTGGAATCAGAAGTAGCCAATGTTATGTGATGCAGTTTTCTAACAGTTCAAAGACTGACACATTAGGCTTCACTTCAGCAGTGGAGAAAGGCTCAAAGAGAAACCAGGAAAGTAGCCCAGCGGCCGTAGGGAAGGCTGAATGTCACATAGCTCTGTGATTCCCCAAGCCCAGTACAGAATCCTAGTTCTGCCTAAGGATAATGTTGGCCCTGGTGAGTTCTTTTGAGGCAACAGTGGTGTACCAGGCACCTCAGAGCCACACACATGTTCTTTGGCTTTGTTTGAGGCAGTTGGGGTTTTTGTTGTTATTGTTTTGGTCTCCACTCAGTAAGTACTAGAATTGATTTATTGACAGTTATTTTTTGAA
This sequence comes from Laticauda laticaudata, assembly GCA_004320025.1. NCBI lineage: Eukaryota > Metazoa > Chordata > Lepidosauria > Squamata > Elapidae > Laticauda > Laticauda laticaudata. Next base: position 33,563 of record BHFT01032941.1, read on the forward strand.
AAAAAAAGATGTACATTTTCTCCTTTTTTCATGAACCATAAATACCATCCTACTCTGTTCCCCTACCAGGCAGAGGTTGATTTTTCAATTTCAAAACAGTACTGAAAGAAGAGAGAAAACCACTGAATAATATTTCTGTTGCCTAGGAATCCTTTTATGCAGAATGGATCCCATCCCACCATCATTTTGCATAGGCTCTCTTCTTTCTCTCTGCAGGTGGAGCATCCTGTTTTTTTTAGGGGTGTGTTGCCCTTCTTGCAAACATCTTCACCAAAATCAGAGAGATGCCGTTCCTGTTACAAATGAAGTGCTTGAAATAGAATCACAGCATCTGCTTTCTCCAGAAAGAAGCACCAGACTACTAAAAGGACAGGCAGGGAGGGAAACATAGAAGAAACCTTCCTTGTAATTAAGCCAAGACTTATCTAAGATGGTTCAGAACTGGTAATACCCTACAGTCCAAGTCCTGGGAAGAACAGAGGTGGAAGGTAAAGTAACTTTTTGTAGACAGCAATACAGAACTGGAGAGACATATTTTCTGAATAATGAAAAAATTGCCAGAGAAGCAAAAAGTTGGATGTTACACTGATCATTGTCATTTTCTTTGTAACTTCTGGAAAATTGAGGGACCCCTTTGATATTTCTACAAGAGAGTGCTCATAAAGCAACAAAGAAGATGGATAAATTCCGAATGATATTCCAGTTCCTCCAGTCCAACCAGGAATCATTTATGAATGGCATATGTGGCATTATGGCTCTCCTGAGTGCCCAGATCTATGTGGCCTTTGATTTCAAGTGCCCATGTCTACCTGGTTACAATCTGGCTTATGGGATGGGTATCCTGTTTGTGCCTCCCTTAGTCTTGTTCCTGTTTGGTTTTGTGATTAATAACAATGTTTCCATGTTGGCTGAAGAATGGAAAAGGCCCATAGGGAAACGACAGAAAGACCCAGCTGTCTTGCGTTACATGTTCTGCTCCATGGCTCAGCGGGCTATTATTGCTCCTGTAATTTGGATCTCAGTCACACTGCTGCATGGGGAATGTTTTATCTGTGCATTCAGTACCTCTGTTCCCATTCACAAACTTGGAAACAGCAGTTATAGATATCTTCCTGAGAAGGAGATCAGGAAGATTTTAGCCCAGATTCCCTGCAATGATATTTACAGTAGTCAAGAACTGATAGCCAGAGAAGTGGCAACCAGGTATCTACGCTGCATTTCACAGGTAAGCAAGCAATAATGAATATAGGAACTGATTCAAGTTAGCTTTTCCCAGTCTGTGCCTTCATACTGTGTTGGCCTTTGATTTCTATAAGCCCCAGACCTATTATGAGGGTTGAAACGCTAAAGAAACAAGTTTAGAGAAGGTTGCTATGGAAAGTGTTGTTGTGTTTGAGTCCAAAGGCTTAGAAGAAAGTTAGACATAGCTATCTACAGTCTCAGAAACCACTTATAAGGCATGCTTCCACATATGGAAGCACTGATTTTAAATTGACATATCTCCCATTGCCATGATGAGGAATCAAAGGGCTGGAAACTGAGATGACCAATATCAACTTACTCTTCTGGAGCTGCAGAGGAAGGACTTTTTCATAGGTAGAAACTCAGCTGTCGGGCTTGTCTTCCCCCATCAGAGGGCAAGGCAACATTAAGCTTATAGCCATCCCATTTGTACAATAAAAAGTAACTGTACTGATTCCTCGCTCTGTGACCATTGCTATTTTTTCCTCTTAACCTGGGATGATAAATGTTGCTGAAGGATGGACAAGGAGGAGTTGAGGCATTGGCTGGCTGCCCTTTTTAGTTTAGTTTAGTTTACTTTATTGTCATTGCACCTTGTACAAAGAATTCAAACACCATCTTCAGTGCACATCATGAACATGATCATGAAAATAAACACAAACACACATCCTCATCCTTCACACATTGAATTGAAAACCCCTGACACCACACCAACGCTGCACTATACAGCAGAATTCAAAAGATCTACTGCCCTGGAATAGAAGCTGTCTTTCAGCCTATTTGTCCTTGTTTTTATTATTCTGTACCATCTGCCAGATGGTAATAGTTCAAAAAAAGGGTTCCCAGGATGAGATGGATATTTGAAAATGTTTTGAACTTTCTTAAGGCAGCAGGAGCTATAAAGCTCTTCCAAAGAGGGGAGAGGGCACCCAATGATCTTCTGGGCAGTGACGTTAACCCTCTGGAGTGCTTTCCTATCTGCCACTGTACAGTTGACAAACCATACAGAGGTGCAGTACGTTAAAATGCTCTCTATGGTGCAGCAGTAGAAAGTCACCAGCAGTTTCTCATTCAGTTGTTGTTTTCTGAGAAGTCTCAGGTAGTATAATCTCTGCTGGGCCCTTTTGACCAGGGCTGCAATGCGGGCACCCCAGGTCAGGCCCTCTTTTAGGGTAATACCCAGAAACTTAAAACTGGCCACTTGCTCCACACGGTCTCCATTGATAAGTAAGGGTTAGATGCCTTCATCTGTTCCTTCTATAATCAACTATAAGCTCCTTGGTCTTATTGGTGTTGAGGACCAAGTTGTTGTCTCCACACTATGAAAGCAACCAGTCCACCTCATCTCAGTAGGCAGATTTATCCCCCCCAGAGATAAGTCCCACCACTGTTGTATCATCTGCAAATTTAGCAATTGTATTACTAGCGTGAGTGGGAATGCAGTCATGCACATAAAGAGTATAGAGACTCAATACGCAACTCTGTGGTGTACCAGTGTTAAGAAAAAGGGCTAAAGAGGTATGATTACTGTTCTATATTAGCATACTTGTGATACCATTTTCTGATTGGTCCACAAATATTACACTGTGATTGGTTCTTCAAGCTACGGTGATTGATCCACAATTGCCGCCCTGTGATTGGTCCGCCTGAGCAGTGGGTGATTCGAGGAGCCGTCATTGGCCACGAGCCATGAGCAGCTGCTATAAAAGAGGCTGCTCCGGTCTGCAGTTAGACTGATTCCAGGAACCAAATAAAGAGCTGAAAGTCACACTGGTCTCTCGTCGCTCGTTAGCGATCTAACACTGGCGATGAGGATGGCATTTTGAGACAAAGGAGACCAGTTGATCACGTGGCAATGAGAACCAAGTGAAGACGACATGGCCGGCAACAACGCGCCACCCGCACCGTTCAACCCAGTGACAGAGGACTGGGAATCGTACATCGACAGATTCCTCATGTTCCTCGAGAGCAATGAGTTACACAGAACCTCAGACAACAGGAAGAGAGCCGTGTTCCTGACACACTGTGGGCTCACAGTGTTCAAGATGGCCAAGGCATTGGCTAAACCTGAAGACATAAAGCAAGATGGCCTGGCAATTGGACAGAATTACTGAGGACCCATTATACGCTGACCGTCTCCAGCCTTATCTGGAGACATGAATTCTATAAACGGAACCAGAAAGAAGGTGAAAGCATTGGGGATTTCGTAGCGGCTCTAAGGGACATTGGAGGGGCATGCAAGTTCCTCAACATGGATGAAGCCATGAGAGACCATGTGGTCCTAGGACTGAGAAACCTCACCGTTGCAGAGCCGACTGCTGACCCAACCAAACATCACAGTCACCGAGGCCATTTGCTGAGGCCACAGCAGCTGAAGCCACGAAAAATCAGCAGCCCACATGCGGCTAATGAAATACGGCAACCCAGGAAACACCGGCAGAGACAAGCCAACCCCAGAAGAAGTAACCAAAGGGCGCCCAAAAGACCACCACCATGCACCATGAGGACATCGAGTGCTTATCTGAGACAGATGACGAGGAAGAAGAAATAACACAGACTCCAATCGGAATGAAACAGATGGGAGAGGAGAGAATGTAAGTTGGGGTTCCAGTGCGCCGGGTGTGGAGGAGACCACCCCGTTCTGAGTGCCGTTTCCTCAACCTGGTTTGCCGGCACTGCGAGAGACAGGGACATATTAGCATGGGTCTGCTGGAACCAGAAAGAATTACAGCCTCAGACGAAGAGACAGCACTCCCCTCAGAATGAGAAAAGACAGGCAGGAGCCGTTGAGCCGAGAAAAAGAAGCAAATGGTCAACGAAGCCTACCAGAAGGATGAGACCACCAAACATAACCATTGGGCATTCGAGCACAACCGATGCCTGAAAGGTACATGTGCAAGTCAACATCGAAGGCCAACAATGCAAAATGGAGGTAGACTCTGCTCATACTGTATATGGTGTCATGGAACACACTTAAGAGACTGATACCTAGCATATGAAGAAGAAAACTAGAGAGCCAAAAACTGACCCTGAAAGACTCCCAAAGGAACAGGATCCCCGTAGTCGGACTCGGACATTTCCCAAGTTAAATTCAGAAAGCACACGGCAATTCTTCCATTCAACAATAGTAGACCGGGACTGCCCCAAGCCTACTAGGACTCGAATGGTTTGCGTTCCTGGGAACGGGAGTGACCGGAATCAACCAGCATCACCGAAAACAGACTGGGGAGGAGAGCCTGATGAGGGATTTCCAGGAACGTTTCGATGGGAAACTAGGCAAGTACGAGGGTCCCCTATTCATTTAATTTGACCACCAACAAAGCCCAAATCAGCTTAAAGGCAAGGTGAGTTCCTTTCGCATTAAAACTGAAGATCGATGAGCAATTGGATAAACTCATTGCACGGGGGTATTGGAGACAAATAGACCACACCAAGGTGGGAAACCCAATTGTAACTCCGATAAAAACCAGATGGTATGTGCGCATCTGCGGAGACTATAAGGCCACCCTCAACTATGCGCTACAACAAAGCGCATACCCCATTCCAGTGGTACCACATCTGTTACATTCGTTGGGGGGAGGAAAGATCTTCGCGAAGCTCAACCTTGCACAAGCGTACCAGCAATTGCTGGTCAATCCCGAAACACCGAGAGGTACAAAACAATTGTGACTCACAGGGGGCATTCAGATGCAAAAGACTGCAATTTTGGAGTCAGTGTGGCCCAGGGTGTTCCAAAGCTTGATGGAGCACCTATTACAAGGAATAAAAGGGGAGGTTCCATGCTTCGATGACGTGCGTGGTATCAGCTAATGACAAGAACCAACTGGACAGCCTCCTCAGGGAAGTCTTACAAAGATTTCAAGAGGCGGGGACTCAAAGTAGAAAAAGAAAAATGCCAGCTAGCACACCCTAAAGTTTGAATTCCTGGGGTAACCTAATAGATAAGAAGGAATCCACCCCACAGAACAGAAAATCAAAGCAATAAAAGAAGCTCCCCGATCCAAAAATAAAACAGACCTACAAGCATTTTTGGAACTCATCTAACTTCTATATGTCGTTCTGCACAGAAGGCAACGACGAACAGAACCCTTACACAGATTGCTGATAAGACAGCTACCTGGACCTGGGGCAAACGAGAAGAAGCCGTGTTCCAGGAATAAAAGACTTGCTGACATCAAATCTGTGTTAATTATACAGTGAAACCTTGCCACTGACACTCACCTGCGACGCTGCTCACCTTTGGTCAGAGCCGTACTCAGCACAGCATTACAGATGAGAGAGAAGCGCGCCGATCCCGTTCTATTCCAAAATGCTATCTAAAGCAGAAAGAAACTACAGCCAATTGGACAGAGAGGCTCTAGCAGCGATAACTGGAGTCAAGCGATTCCATGAATACCCTCTATGGCAGGACTTTCTCACTAATTACAGACCACAAGCCACTCTTGGAATACTTGCAGGAAACAAGGCCACCCCAAACAAAACTGTCACCACGAATGACAAGGTGGTCCAAGTTCCTTGCTGCATACAACGTTACAAATTAATCCAACGGCCAGGAAAGGATATATCACACGCTGATGCCCTGAGCCGTTCTCCCCTGCCTGAACTGGGAAGTGACCTGGCCCAATCACATCCATGCTACAAATTGAGATATTATCAAAAACTACCCATAACCGCAGTGGACATGCAAAAGAAACCACAAGAGACAAAAAGATGGCGTGGATTTTAAACTGGCGTAGGAAAAGGTGGCCAGAAAATGAGACGGACAAAACTTTTAAACTGTTCCAGAACAGACAGATGGACCTCTCAATTTTAAAAGGTTGTATACTATGGGGGAATCGGTAGTCATCACCAGAAATACTCCAAGAACAAGTACTAGTATATCTTGCAATGAAGGACACCCGGGGTATCGTACGAATGAAATCCCTTGGCCAGGAAGTTATGTATGGTGGCCAGGGATGGATAAGGATATTGAGAGATGGGTGGAAATGGTGCAAGCAAATGCCAAAAATCCAGACCTAACACCCCCTGGTGCACCTGTACTTGACTGGGAAACACCAAGGGGACCCTGGTCAAAGATACACATAGATTTCGCAGGGCCGACAAAAGGATACACATTTTTAATAATAGTAGATGCTTACTCAAATTGGTTGGAGGTAAGCATCATAAACTCCACAACAATAGAAGCCGTCATCAGACAGCTTGAGGCAACTGTTCGCAACACAATGGGTTGCCGGACCTATTGGTTTCAGACAACAGCCGCAGTTCACGGGCATTGACATTTGAAAAGTTCTTTGCTGAACAGGGCATAAGGCATGCTTTGACAGCGCTGGGTCGGCCGCTAAACGGGTGGGCGGAACGCATGCGGTCCAGTATATGAAAGAGACTATAGAAACTAGACACGGGGACATACAAGAAAAAATCTACCAAAATGCTAACTATACAACACATCACACCACAACGAATAAAAGCCAGCAGAAATTGACATGGGCAGGAATTAAGATCACACCTAGATAGGATTACACCCACTTACAGCCCTGAAAACCAGCAGACTCTCTCATAAGCACCGCACATTCAGAACAGTGGGAACCTGGTTACTCGCAAGAAAATCTCACAGGGCACCACTTGATTACCGGGCAACAAAACCCAAGTAAAAAGACCCGGTCATACAGACTAGAAACAGAATACAGAAGAAACTGGAGGAGACACATAGATCAACTGAGCATCACGAACACGAGAAAGAAACACTAACAAACCCAGATGCGAAGAAAAAAGAAACACACACACACATCAGAACCACAGCAAACATTAAAAAATAATAATAATAACCAAACCAAGAGACGGGGAGAACTCCTCAAATTGAATAAGAGGGGCGAGGGGGAGACCCTCCACTAGCACAGAAATATCACCGGCAACAAACCCTAACAACAACCCGCCAACCAACAGCACCAGCAGCCAGAAAGAAACCACAATTACTTACCTGCGAGATGACTTCGGTAGAGAGGAACAGGCAGCGGAAAACCAACACGAAGCCACTCAGGAAAGGAGCAAGCTGAGCTCTGACTCTACCAGCCCAGATAGGGCGGGTGAGCCTGCACAGGTCAAGTAGACACCCATAAAAGCCCCGCCTACTTACATGACTACCATAACGTACGGTTGTTGGACTAACCAAGTGGGAGAGGTGTTCTATATTAGCATACTTGTAATACCGTTTCTGATTGGTCTCCCAAATACTGCACTGTGATTGGTTCTTCAGCTATGGTGATTGGTCCACAATTGCCCCCTCTGATTGGTCCGCCTGAGCGGCGGGAGATTCAAGGAGCCGTCATTGGCCGCGAGCCGCAAGCAGCCACTATAAAAGAGGCTGCCATGGCTCCACAGATAGACTGATTCCAGGAACCAATAAAGAGCTGAAAAGTTCACACTGGTCTCTCGTCTCTTTTTCCCACGACCTGACAATTACCTAATCTGACCTCCTGTGAGCATCCAGACAGGAAATCCATAATCCAAAGGCAGATTGAATTAGAAAGCCAAGGTCCAGAAGTTTAGACACTAGTCTATGTGGAAGAATTGGTGTTAAATGCAGAACCTAAAATCCACAAAAAGCATCCTCACATAGCGCCCCCCCCCCATCTGTTTCTAGATGAGTTAGAGCATTTTGAAGAGTGAAGGCTATAGTGTCCTCTGTAGATCTATTTTTTCCTGTAGTGCAAACTGTGTGTTATCAAATGTATGTGGAAGACGCAGAAATGATGTGCCGGCAGAACCAATTTTTTCAAAGCACTTCATGATTGATAGGAGTGAGTGCCATAGTCTGTAATCATTGAATTCATTGAATAGGGAACTATTTTTTTTGGCAGGCGGAACAATGGTGGAAACCTTCAGAGAAGAAGTGGAATGTGGACTGTGGAATAAAGGACCGATTGAAGTCCAGTATTAGAACAGACTCCAGCCAACTGATCAGCACAGTCTTTAAGCACTCGTCCACAGATAGCCTGTCAGGACCGGCAGGTTTTTCTCGGGTCCACAGTCCTCAGAATGCTCACACCTCCTGTTCCTCCACAATGAGGTGGGGGCTACAATTGGCTAGTATTGTGTTTTATCTGTCTCTGAGATCTCCACTTCAAAGCGAGCAAAGAAATGATTCACGTTCCTCCACTAATGAAGCATCCCTCTCAGCAGGGATGACATTGGTTGGTTGATGGTTTGTAATTTGTTGAATCCCTCGCCACGCCTGCCTCATTTAATTCCTATAAAAAATTATCCTCAATCTTCCTCTTATAAATCAGTCTTGGCCTTCCAAATACTTTTCTTCAGATTAGCTCTGGCAACACTGTATTCTTGCCCCATCACTGGACCTAAAGGCCTTGGTCCTGTCATGCAAGAGGCGCTGGACTTCCTTGGTTATCCCAACCAGGTTTTTCTGGTTGGGATAGATCCTAATATGTTTATCCACAGTGATTAGTAAATCTGTGCAGTGTTTGAATAGCACAGAACAGTTCCAGTGTGCGCCTCTAGGTCAGGGTGGTAAAAGATATCCCAATTTGTGTTCTCAAAACAGCCCTGAAGTTGTTGGAGCATCTTTTGGCCAAGATTTCATTGCCTTTATTATAGGCAGAGCCCGTCTCCTAAGAGGGATGTAAGCTGGTGCTAAAAGCAGTGACATATGGTCTGATTGTCCCAAATATGATTATTGTATAACCTTATAGCCATGTTTGATGTTGATGATATACTTTGTCCAATATGTTTGCTCCTCTAGTAGCACACTTAACATGCTGATAGAAAATTCGGGAGCATTCATCAGCACTTCTTTTAAATCAGCTTGATTAAAGTCCCCTGCTATGATATGCACAGCATCAGGATACCTATCCTGCTGATTACTAACAATGTTATACAAGAATCCCAAATCTATGGTAGTATTGGCATCAGGTGGGATATAGACTGCAGTAATCAAAACCATGCTAAATTCCCATGGAATATATATGGGTCTACATTTAAATGTCATATATACTCCAGATCCATGGAGCAGTGGCTGTCTACAGTCTTTGTATTGATACACCAGATTTTGTTCACATAAAGGCTTAAACCTCCCCCTTTGATCTTGCCAGAATCTCTACTCCTGTCCTGCCTGTGAGCTATGTAGTCTTCCAGCTCAACAGCTGCATCTGGAATGAGTGAATGAAGCCAAGTTTCTGTGATTAGTAAAAGACAGCAGTTCTTGATGCATTTAGTCTTTGCAATCTGTAGCCTTAATTCATCCATTTTGTTAGTCAAAGATCTTGCATTGGTAAGAAATATACTTGGACTTGAAGACTTGTGTGGAAACTTACTCAGTCTAAAGAAAACCCCAGCATGGCATCCTCTCTTCCTCTTCCTGTTCTTCTTTCTCCTCCTCTTCCTCCTTCCTACAGGGATAGTGATCCATGGCTCCCGCAGGGGCCTAGCTGCCTCCTTCGATATATTATGAGAATGTATAAAATCATCCGTAATAGCCTTTTCACATTTTAGTCCAATTTGTAACAAGGTTTGCTGACTATAGATGCTCCTTGCCCCACAGGATTCAATCAAGGAAAGGATCCAAAACACACACAGAATCATACTCACCATACACTGAAAGAAGGAGCGGTTCGTCACAGCATCCATGTGCGCAGCCATTTTGAAAATGTTTTTAGTACTCTATTGATCAACAGCGGCTTGGGCCAGCTTAAATAACAGAAGAGGAGTAGTATAGATAAGCCCTGCAAAGCCAGATAAAAGCACTGTTTATGAATAATGATCTGTAGAGATTCTCAGTCATCCAGCTCATGGCTGTCCCAAAGGTGCTTTTTCAGGATGCAACTGGACTTTCTTGTTTTTTCTTTGAAGACATTTCGCTTCTCATCAAGAAGCTTCTTGAAAGCACCTTTGTGACTGTTTATGGCTGTGGTTGTGGAAGAAGCCATCTGGCAAGATCTAAATTACAGAGTTTCAATTATTTCAGCATTTTCCCAGATTATATACAGCCAAGGATCAACTGGAAAGCCACACTTAAGCCTTGAGTGAGATAAGTGGAACACCCTGTCTTTACCTTTTTTGAGATCTAGCTTTATAGCAATCATAAACTGTTTCATGAAGATTCTTTTCTCATGATATTGCTATCAATTACTCTTATTGCATATAGTGCATATTTTCTTCATAGTAATTTACTTATATTTGTGATAATAAAATGAAGATATATTTGCATCAGATGAGGATTAGAAGACATGGATTGTGTGTTCAACTATGTGTATATGCTACAAAGCACAATCTAATTCCCAATTTAATGATTTTATGTATGTTTCATAGCAAATAAAAGAATGAATGTTGCCTCCTACTTTACCCTTCCCTGTTTCATGCAAAAGAAGTTTAACACAATCTGTGATTCCAGTTTATAGCCAGTGCAAGCATATTCCATTTGTTTGTTGTCAGTACTCATTTCCTGCATCTTTATGAGATGCAAATTTTTTCCAGGTAGCCAACCCTTTATCATTATCAACTTTTAAAATCTGCCATGAAAGGCCTTAAGCCTTCTTATGCTGCATACTAATCAAATCAATTGTTTTGCTTTTCCCAAACAATGAATACTGCATGCTCATGTGACTTGAATGTATTTTGCATTCAAAATACATTCAATAGAATTCAGATTCTATTTTTATAGAATCTTTATAGAATTAGAAAGGAAATAGATTAGATTAGAATCAACTTTATTGTCATTACACATGAACACAGGCAACGAAATGCAGTTAGCATCTAACCAGAAGTGCAAAACAGCAATGTAGTATATATATATACAATGACATGGGATAATACCTGAAGGAAGATGAACAGCATACATGTAAGTACCCGCGAAAACTTAAAAAACCAAATATATATATATCTATGGAAGGAATATATACAGAATGTTTATGAACATATTGAATAAAAGTATAATGCACAGAGAGTTTATACAAGATATATTGTATATTATCAGGGGAAGTATCAGTGTGGGTTGGGGGGGTAGACAAGTTGAGGAGTTCAGTAAGGAGACTGCTGTATGGTAGAAGCTGTTCCTTAGCCTGCTGGTCTTGGACTGCAGGCACCTGAACCTCTTCCCAGATGGAAGAAGGGTAAACAGTTTATGGACTGGATGGGAGGAGTCCTTAACGATGCTGTGGGCTTTTCGAAGACATACTCCATTCTGTTATCACCATGGAGACACACAGAACATTTGCTGCCCTCTTCTTCCTTCACCCCAACCCATTTCACCCTACACTCATTCCACTTCATCCTATCCTAAAGAAAGTCTTGCCTTAATAGGAATCTCTGCAATTGTATGGTCAACTATATGGAGATACTGTTTTGTACATGAAATTACCATGAGATCAAACCTGGCTTCTAGTGTAATTTCATGCTGTTACCTTCATATGAATACCAACCTAAGATATCTAGAATGCAAAAGCAATCAACTTTGTCACAATAAAACCACAGATTGGTTTGGTTTGTACATTATTCCACCTGCCACAGGAATAGGGTAATGTGATGACCCAGGGCATGGTACAAAGGCAACACAATCAGATAATCAATTAGAATCCCTTTAATAGCTCCAACTTTGCCCCCAATGTCCAGGCCACCTTCTGGCTGGAAAAAAAAACTCTCCCAGGAACAGCCTTTAACTGCAGAGAATCAAGTCCAAAACATGGTCAACAAAAACTGTAACTTTAAGTCCAATCAAGCCAAACTGAGATAATTAGTTTGGCAGGGCAGGAGCAAGAATTCCAGACTTGAATGCACAGCAAAACTCACATGGCTGGGAAGATATCAGGGACATAGATAAGCAAAGTCAACACAAGATAAAGTCACGTATGCTCCCAACAGCTGCCGCATGCAGCCTGCATGTCTCTTAAACATTCTTCCCAGGTGTAGCTAATGAAGGGAATCAGGGCCCTTTCCTCCCCTGTAAGCCATGCATCCCATGTTGCTCTCTTCTCTGTTCCTCCCTGCATGCCCTAGAATGAAGAGGAGGTGGGCCTGGGTCTTCCTCTGAATTCCCTCTCCATTGTTCTACCTCTTTCCTGCTCTGCTCAGCTGGACTTTGCCCTTCCCAGTTTCCTCCACAGCCAACAGAGCCACACTCACACTCCCTGTCAGCTGTTCATCTTCCTCCTCGGATTCAGACTCCAACAGGGGCATGACGTGTAGTTCTGGCTATACAATTAAGTCTATCAGCTGTCCTATGCTCCGCCTCCTGTAGTCCATTCTGATTTAACCGAAGCTGAATCAATTGGAAAAAGATTCAGATCAGAGTTACAAAGGGAATCAAGCCACAAGTAGCACTTAGGGTTTGTCTCCTCTTCATTTGTTCTCTTTTTGGCTAAATTCCAGATTTTTCTGGGCAATTAGGTTTGTGGTATCATTCCACTGTATCAATATGTCACTTTGCACTAAACTGGTAAATGCTTTTATTTAAGTACAACTGTACTGACTGTTGAACCCCTATTGTGCAATTCTAATAAACCACTAATATAGCACTGTCATATCAAGTTCTTTGAGAGATGACATGACAATAGCAGCAGATAGGCTGAGCTTTGGATTAGAGGGAGAGAGGGTGTATTCCTGCCTCAGCCTAAAGCATTTTTTGATCTCACCCAATAATGATACCTTGACTTTACCTCCAGCTTAATTGGTGGTAAAATTTAATTTTATATACCTTCCAATTGAAATTGATATTGTCCATTTAAAATAAAAATCCTATTTTAACACCAGTACAGCAAAAACTAGCTTCAGACTACTTCACTTATAAGCTGATGATAAGATGAAGACAATGTCCTAAGCTGATGATAAGATGAAGACAATGTCAGAAGAAAAATGATGTTGCCAGGACATTTTTGTAAAGTAGTTATATGTAAAACAGGAAAGACCCTAAATAGAAACTAAGCAAAATACATAGCTTTGGAATTATGGATAAAATCAGCAAATACCCCGAGCTTACCCACCTTAATAGCTTAGAATATTATTATGGTTCTTCTTTCCCTTTGCAGGCAACAGGCTGGGTCTTTGTGCTGCTCGTAACTCTGCTGGCTTTCCTTGCCCGAGCCATACGTCCCTGCTTTACTCAATCTGCCTTTTTGAAGAGTAAATATTGGTCCCATTACATTGACATTGAGCGGAAGCTCTTTGAAGACACATGTACAAAACATGCTAAGAGTTTTGCCAAGGTCTGTGTCCAGCAATTCTTTGAGAAGATGAACAACGATCCCTTCGGGGACCACACACATATGCACATTCCTGAGAAGGCACCGTCAGACTCAGAGGAAGAAAAGAAACAACTGCTGGGCATCGTAGATCAAGGAACCATGAACAAGCTCCTGAAGAACTGGCACAACTGTAAACCCCCTTTGTGTCTCAATCCAGAACCAATGCAAAATGGAACCAGTTGGACAAGAGAAATTGCACCGCCTTTTCCATCAAGGAAAGAGTATGTAGCCTATTACAGCAAAGTGTGAGAACAGACAGTCTGAGAACAAAGAACACAAAATCATTACAGGGGATAGGTTCTGGATGCATCCTCTTATAGACTAGATTTTGCCATATTTCCAGATGCATAGCTGGAAAAATCCTCCCACCTCCCAACAGTTTATAGTTTTTATTGGAAATGTTTTTACATAAATAAGCAAGCAGTGGACTATTTTCTCACATGTATAGCAGCAGCAGGTCTTATTATATATGGTCCCAAAAATTCTTATTTATTTATTTACTGAAAGGCTGTATACTAAATTTCCAGTGAACACCAGAGTAATATAATTGATATGTTTTTACATTTTATCTGAAAAGAGAAACACAGTGTAAATAATACTACCATTTAATACTGTCAGCCATTTCTTAAAGCAAAAATATATATTTCCTTCCCTTATTTTCATGAGTAGGCATAAATTATGCAAAGACAGAAACATATTTCAAAGACACTAGAGGGTGCTATAAACCAGTAAGAAATGCCTTGAATACCAAGTAATCATCTCCAGACTAAACCTACATTGTGTCATAAACATTTTGAAATAATTTTCAGGGATTTCTTCATTTCAACATTATATTTAATTTTGAATGAAAAGTCAGATAATTTTACAATATGCTAAATTAGTACTGTTAGAAAATACCTTTCCTGTTCTCTATTTCCTTTACTCCAAGTTATCTAAACAATAGAATATTTTAATTAATATTGTACAAACACTAGTGTACATAAACAATGTAATATATCAAAAAGAAAATAAATCACATAACAGGAGGGAACCTTCAACAGGTATCCCTGGAAAAGTATAGTGCCATCTAATCGCCCAGCACCTTAAATTGCACTCCACAACACACAGTAAATGTGCAACGTTCCCAGCAGTTTAGTGAGGTAACAATACAAAGCCTGCTCAGTAAGAACAGACGCCTTTGTATTATGGGCAGCTAGAGTTTTCCAAGTGGGCTTCACTAGACCTACTTTTGATCAATGTGATGATGGGAAATTTGCTTTGAGAGAGATGTCACTGATAAATAGTGGTTGAAGCTATAGTAGGCCCATGGGACTGGAGTTTTTTCTCACATTTGTTGAAGTGTATTGAACTGTATATGCCTCTTTCTCCTGGACTGCTACAGGTTGAGATCTTCATAATAACATTTGTACAGCTTCAGCAGGTTACAAGAATGCTCAAAGACACAGGAAATGTTTCAATGAATTCATGTCCATTCAACATTCAATGCACACTCAGCATCCATCAACATGCACCTCACCATAAGCTGATAATATGCAGGCGAGGAAAAAAACACAGATACCATGCTTTTCAGCACAAGTCTTTGCAATAAGACATAAATCTATCTACATATCTAAATTCTCATTGTTGTGACTTTTAACTGGGCAAAATGTTCCATTGTTGGTCAACAATTTTTGAATCAAGGTACCTCATTTAGGTTAACTACTTACTAGAAAAGCAGTCAATATAAATTATAATGATACAAGCAACAAAGTTACAGTCCTACAGTCACAAGTGGGAGGGGATGGGTGAAAAGGAGTGATGAGAAGTTTAACAGTAATAGTAGTGCAGACTTTGTAATAGTTGAACACTGTTGAGGGAATTATTTGTTTAACAGAGTGATGGTTTTTGGGAAAAAACTGTCCTTGTGTCTAGTTGTTCTGGTGTGCAGTGCTCTATAGCGTCGTTTTGAGGGAAGGAGTTGAAAGTTTATGTCCAGGATGTGAGGGGTTTGTAAATATTTTCACAGCCCTCTTTTTGGCTCGTGCAGTATACAGGTCATCGACCGAAGGCAGGTGTCTGCTTGGAGTTACAATGGCACTGAAAAAAGTGACTTGATTGTTTTTCACATTTACCGACCATTGTGGCATATACATGCTCACATGATCAAAATTCAAATGCGTGGCAACTGATCCATATATATGATGATTGCAGTGCCCTGGGGTCATGTGATCACCTTCTATGATCTTCTGACAAGCAAAGTCAATGCAGAATCCAAATTCACTTAATAACTGTATTACTAACTTAACTGCACTTAACAACTGCAGCAATGAAGTAATAAAATGGGGCAAAGCTCACTTAAAAACTGTTCCACTTAGCAACAGAATTGTTGGATCAATTGTGATTGAAAGTCAAGGATTACCTGTGGTATCCATCAGTTTAACTGAAATATAACTGAAAAATCCAGTAAATAACCCCTAGGGTTCATTTTTTAAAAGAGTGCTATGTTTTAGCTTCCTTTCATTCCTGTTGTAGTTCCCATCCTGAGCAAAATCATCCAATCATAGATACAGAAGCACGCATCCATTGTGTTCCTAATGAACTTATAAATTACTGTACAGTATAACAAGTTTTGCAAGGGGGTTGAATCAACATGACAATGTAATCACTCATTACATGGCCATTTAATTTCACTTTAGTAAATGCATTGAGTTTTGAATCTGCAAAAGCTTATCATAACCATTCTCTATTTGGAAAGAAAAGGTAATCACCCCCTGCCCCTACAAATGCTGTTCAGCTTCCTTCAGGTATTATCCCACGTCATTGTAGTGCTTTTAAAGTTGTTTCAGCAGAAGTTCTCATCTGCCATCATCAGGCCTTCTGTATGGATGTGGGGTCTCACAGCTCCTGGTTTTCAAATCGAGGCTGGTCCATTCTGATTGGCGTTTGGTTTTAAATTTGAGGCTAGCCTATGCTGTCCCAGGATGCTTTTTCTTCATCCTGATTGGTTGGAAGTCTTGGTCTGTGTTTATTGGACTTGGAGTTTGTTTGATTTGGTGTTTTCTGGGTTTCTTCTGTTGTTTTGTGGCTTTGATGGCTGCAACACTGTATTCCTATACTGGAGCTTTCAGTGCAGCTGGCTTCATTGTGAAAGGACGGCTATTATCATTAGGAAGCTAGGTTTCATCTGGTGCCTGGTTGGGGTATGTTTGAGCTGGAGGTATCAGAGGGAGTCTATTTGTGCCCAGGTGTTTGCCTGGCTTGTGGTTTGGAGATCCTTTCTATTTGAGAGTGCAGGCTCCAAATGATTGACAGTCTGGTGGAATCATCTCTTTCTAATCATGCACTTTCAGGGTCTTTTTTCAATCTCTATGGCTTCTCTGGTGATTTGTGGTTGGGGTTTCCTATAAGTGGTTTAGGGTTTTTGGTGCCATTGAAGTTTGATTGTTGTGACCTGTGGTTTCATGTGTTGGACTAGTGAGGAGGTGTGTTCCAGCTTTTTACTCATTTTTTGTGTTCATCCAAGGCGGGGTACTTATATCTTCTATTGGTCTGTCCAATGTATGTGGCCAGGCATGATGCACAGGGAACTTTGTATATGCCTTGGTTTTCCAGGCCAATTTTGTCTTTGGACTACAAAAGCACTACAATGACGTGGGATAATACCCGAAGGAAGCTAAACAGCACATATATATAACATATATATATATTTGTAGATTTTCACGGGTACAGGTATGTAGATCTAGGTGTGTTCGGATCTTTTCCTGTGTAAGATGGAGAGTATCTTGGCAACGTTTCGGTGAGGTCCCACTCACCATCCTCAGGCTGGTGCTTTTGGCTTCGTGGGTTTATGGCAATCATAGGTGATGATTAATTTCTAAGCTGGCCCACGGAATTGCCAAGACTCAGATATGTCTGAATGGATAACATCATCACCTTCTTCTTCATCATCCAAATAATCAACATTTTCTTTATGGATGACAGGTATAATTGCATTTTTAAAAATGTACATTTCATTATATAGAAAATTTGGTTTCTCATGCTTAAGAAAAAAGGTACAGCCAGAAGATACAGAATTATTTTCACTGCTTGCACTGGCACGAAGCCGAAAACACCAGCCTGAGGATGGCGAGTGGGACCTCGCTGAAAGGTCACCAAGATACTCTTAATCTTACACGGGAAAAGACCTGAACACACATAGACCTACATATATATATATGGGGAGAGAGGGAGGGAGAGAGAGGGGGGAGGAAGTGTAGTAATTATATATCATTCATATGTTTGCAACTGTGTATCATTGCAACTATGTATTGTTCAGGCATTTACAACAT
>BHFT01032943.1:0-11858 GCA_004320025.1 Laticauda laticaudata
GCTATCATATTCCCTTTAACAATTTCTTCTTCTAATTCTACTTCTAATAAATAATTATAAAATTTTGTTGTTTTTTTTGCCTGATCCTAGTAAAATTTTATCTAATTGCTGGAGTTTGTTATTGATTCCAAATTCTTTCCTATCCTGTTTATATCTGCTTTGAATTTGGAGGTATGCCCACTTATTGTAATTCTTACAGAATGTCAGGAACAATGCACCTGTGCAACTTAAACATACTTAAACTTCTGTGTTGTATCTATATCCAATTGCATTTGAGCTTTCAGTAAACTAAGAACTGCTGCCATAAATAACAATAAATGCCTTGAAACTGATCACAGATTCCCTGCAACAGGTAGCTCAAAGATTAAAACTGATCCCAACCAACATCTTGCGATCATTCAAGATCCTGAATTTAGAAGACTTGGCTGCACTGTAGATATGAATATAGCACTGAATACCTTTATACCACACAGGTATGTATTTTCTAAAGACAAAATTAATTTTGTCATTTGATGATCAAATCATTGTCATTACAAATCATTACAGATGAGGAGAAACCTCAGAAATGTATCATTTCTATTATAGTTTGCTTGATATTTCATGGCCAGAGATGAGATCTGTTGCTTTCTTCTTAAACTTCAGTTTCTTATTCAGAAACTTTTTAGAGCTGTTCAATATTCTCATGTCTTCTGGCCTGTCCTTGGTGTATCTATATTAATGGAAAAACAAGTTTTTAAAAAAATCAAATATATGGCAAACTCCTTTAAGACCATAGTTTATATTAAGAAACATGCTTAATATGAAAGTTAAACTTTGTGTCAAATCAGAATACATCTGTTTCCTTCCTGATTATACATACATTAAACTCACATTTTACTTGTTCATTCATGTTTTTCAGCAATGGACCAGCTGCAATAGAAGAGTGTTGCAATTGGTTCCGCAAAAGAATTGAAGAACTAAATGATGAAAAGTTCCGACAAACAAGTTACCATCAGGAGCAGGTTGTAACAATCATGGGTCATGTACACATTGTAGCTTGTATATTCTTTATTCCATAATTATGATGAGCACTTAAATCTTGACTGTATTAACCTTTTAATGACTTCCAGGCTATCAACTGTGTTTTGGCAACAGTGAGCTACGAACGACTGGCTGATCATGGTCCTAAACTTGGTGCTATAACCAGGAAATATCCATTGGTTACAGGGTATTGTACTTTCTCTATTTTAAATGACATGTACAGTATTTTAGATGCATGTTTTCCTATATGATAATCTATAAGAATTGTTTGTGCTCCCTTAAAAAGGAAGCTTGATAATATAATTATGATATAAACATAAAAGAAATTGGAGTTCTTTTTACCTAGAGTGTGATGACCAGGGCTTGGCACAAAAGCAACAAAGTCACAAAAGTAGGTAAAGTCCTTTTAATTCCTCCATTTTGGCCCCCAATGTCTAGTTATCATCGGCTGGAGAAAAAACTCTCCCAAGAACAGTTTTTAAAGGGAAGAAATTCAGTCCAACCCCAAAGTTCATATAAATTATAAATAAAAACCAACACAAACCACTGGCTGCAGCAATTAACAAGACAGGGCAGGATAAGGAATTGCAGACTTCAAAAGATAACAAAACACACAGACGCCAAAACCCAGATAAGATTTGACAAACAAAAATAATGCACGCTTTGCTTCCAGCAAGGTGCTGTGCGTAAACACCCTTTATAGCCTGTTTTCCCAGCTGCAGCTAATGAAGGGAATCAGGGCCTTTTTCTGCCCCATAACCCATGTTGCTCTCTTATCCATTCCTCCCTGCATGCCCTAGGATGAAGAGGGTGCGGGCCAGGGTCTTCCTATGAATGCCCAGCTGGACTGTGCCCTTCTCCAGTTTCCTCCACAGCCACTGGAGCCACACTCCCACTTCCTGTCAGCTGTTCGACCTCCCCCTCAGAATCAGATTCCAACAGAGGCATGACATAGGGTAGATATCTGAATTGTAAAGATGTATGCAATTCAATTCATTTATTAATTTAACCCATTTATAAAATTGCTCAATCACCATAGCAATTCTAGGTTATATGTACCAATGTAATGAATACAGATTTAAAAGAAAAAAAATCAAGCAATTATGCAACACGTTTCAAGTAATGCTTGACTTACATCCACAATTGAGCCCCAAATTTCTGTTGCTAAGCAAGTCAGCTGTTAAGTGAGTTTTGCCTCTTTTTATGACCTTTCTTGCTACAATTGTTAAATGAATTACTGCAATTGTTAAGTTGGGACCGCAGCTGTTAAGTGGATCTGGCTTCCTTGTTGAATTTGCTTATCAGAAGGATGCAAAAGGTGATCACATGACCCTGGGACACTGCAGTCAGTTGCCAAGCATCTGAATTTTGATCACATGGCCAAGGGGATGTAGCAATGATCGTAAATGTGAAAAATGGCCCTAAATCACTTTTTTCAGTGCTGTTGCAACTTCAGTCACTAAATGAATGGCTGTAAACTGAGGACTACTGTACAAATCCATATAATAAGCCCATCACAGTCATTCTGCTCCAGGGTCTTGTAAAAAACACATAAATTTCATACAAATGCTGTTCCAGTGGGTAGGGGCAGCCCCAGAGAAGCTCCATTCCTCCTTAACCAGCAATTAAGCCCAGATTTCTCCAATTAACCATACTTTCTTCTAAGCAAGGATTATCAGATTTAAAACAAGCCATAATCTTAATTTAGCTGTAAATCTTGGTTTTATATTCTAGGTCATCTTCATTAACTAAAATTTCCAACTTCTGATAAAACATATCCAGTGAAGTTAGAATATAGTTCTTGCCAGTGATGAAGATGTGTTTCACATTTTGTAAATATTGAAGACGTACTGAACCTGTAAAAGTAGATGGGTATCTCAACTGGATTGATAGTATCCAATAGTGCATTTTAAATATTTGAAGTTAAATAATATTATTTCTGAAATATTATTTCTTAATATTAATATTTAATATTTTCATATGAATTTCAACATTCCTTGTGATGATGGCCTACTTGAAGTGCATTTCGTAATGATTTCAGGTTCATTACAGGTAAAAGAAAAATGTTCAAATGCAAGGGGGAATTAACTCATTGAACAGAATTGTACAACTAATTAAACTCATGTACTCTGCAACTAATTAACAAAAACATGTTAATACTGTGTTTCTAGTTTTGAAAATTAAAGTAAAATAATAGACTAGCCATTTAGATCTATTGTACATGAGATATCTATCAGCTCAGCTGTAGACAAATAATTATAAGCTAGAAGAGAGAAAAAAAACCAACACTATTAAATTAGTTAGGAAAAAAAGTATTTCTGTATTCTTGCAATATTATGAATATAATTATTCCTCTTGAAAAATGTATTAGTCATTTATGAATATCCACTTCATTATTGCATGTGCAGGTACTTTACTTACCCATTTAAAGAACTAACCCTGGATGAGGAGGAAGTTATGATGCACCAGCCTAACAAAGCAAGCAATTTTATGGCCTATAATGGTTGGGTGATGGGAGATGATCCTCTGAAAAATTTTGCTGAACCAGGTTTGTGACCTTTCTTTGTTAATTGAACAACTTGAAGTACTTGAATAAACCATAGTTTTTAAAATAGCCTTCATCCAGTGATGGGATTCAAAAAAATTTACTTCCAGTTCTGTGGGCGTGGCTTGGTGGGTGTGGCAGGAGAAGGATACTTAAAATCTCCAGTCAGAGGTGGTATTTGCCGGTTCTCTGAAGTACTCAAAATTTCCGCTACCGGTTCTCCTGAACTGGTCAGAACCTGCTGAATACCACCTCTGCCTTCATCCATGGTTTAGTTTATGGTAATTTATGGTAAAGATTGATCAATTTCATTCTTCACGTTGATTGTTGTACATTTGGGTTGATATTTCAGAGATGTTTTGGTGACAATGCATTGCAGGTAAATAAATACAAATGCCATATATGTTCTACATCATGATATCAAAATTTAAGAAACTCCACAGGAAGTAGCACGTTGCCAGATTTTCATAAGTAAAATACACATATTAACATTTGTTATTCTAATTACATGTTTAGTGCTATTGCAAAATCCAAAACAGGCATTTAAAAATATCTCTATTTGGATATGGAAATATAGGGTCAAAGAGTAGAGAAAAGACTTTGTAAGCATTTGATCCAACTTCTTACTTAGTACAGAAAATCCACTTAAAGTATAAGTTAATCTCAGTAGCATAGTAACAGAGTACACTTACAAATAATTCTTGGGTTGAGTTGGTCTTTTCTTGAAAATATTTCTGTTAATATTTCTGATAGCAGTAAAAGGAATTATATATTTAATTTTAAAATAGATTTATAGGACATCTGCAAATCCACCTAACCATTGAAGAAACAGAATTACAATCAAAATGGCTCAAGGTTCAGATGATTTTAGGTTAAATTAAGCATGTGAAACTTTTAGGAATGATATCATTTTAACCAAGTTGAATTATTTTATGAATTCTTAATAAAATAACTTGAGGGTTTTATTTATGGGGAAGTAAAATGAGAAGTAAAATGTGTGCAATATCTTGTCCTTAGGTTATTGATTGGATTGGATTTTCAAATTAGATTTTCTTTTCTATAGGCTCGAATGTCTATCTTAGAAGAGAACTTATTTGTTGGGGTGATAGTGTCAAGCTGCGCTATGGGAATAAACCAGAAGACTGCCCATATCTATGGGCTCACATGAAAAAATATACTGAAATTACTGCCAAATATTTCCATGGAGTACGTCTTGACAATTGCCACTCTACTCCCCTTCATGTGGCTGAGGTATAGAAAAATACGTTTATATATAGCTATTTATTATATTAGAAAAATATTTCATACTGGATGGAGATGTTAACTTTGACATCTTTCTTAGTCATTTTTACAGTAATCATGCAAGGTAAGCTATGGTTATTAGACTCGTATTGCAGATAATTGTTTAATCTGACATCATCATGATCCTGCAATAAGAGTAAAATGCCACTTATGTTGGTATCATTCGAAACATCCTCACATTTTGGGGTAAAAGGATCTGAATCTAGTGTAATATTAGGCCAGTAGAAAATAGGATATACTTAAATGTTGGATATAAGTTTAGCTTAAAACTTAACCCTGATTTAAATGCTGTTGAAAGCACTGTACTGTAAGATAAGTACAACTAATCTGACCTCAGCAGATTTCACTTTCTCATGTGCAAACTGTGCCATAGACGGAACTACTACTTTTTTGCCCATATGGTCTTCTTCACATGATTTGCTTTTAACCATGGTTTACTAGGTTTTTTTTTCCATGAAGCAAAGTTAGAACAGGGGAAGATAGCCTAATGTCCTCAACTTCATTAGACTTCAACCAAAGCTGGCATGGTCTGTAGCAATAGATTGAAATTCAAAACATCTGAAGAACTCTGCTTTCAGTATTAGAATAGATGTTCTTTTCACCCTTTTCACTGAATAGCAATAGCAATCGCACTTAGATTTGTATACCGCTTTATAGTGCTTTACAGCTTTCTCTAAGCGGTTTACAGAGTCAGCATATTGCCCCAACAAACTGGGTCCTCATTTTACCGACCTCAGAAGGATGGAAGGCTTGAACCGGTGAGGATTGAACTCCTAGTGATGGGCAGAGTTAGCCTGCAGTACTGCATTCTTACCTCTGTGCCATCATGGCTTAGTGGATGATGCTCAATAGATGATGATGGGTTATAACTCTCAGTTTATTTGGTTATTGTTGGAATAAATAGGGATGCTGCTGCTGATTTTTTTTTATGAAGAAGTAGGATGCAGATGCAAGTTATTTAATGAAAATGTTCATTTCAATACTAACTAGGATTAAGGTTAAGCAGAATTTGACCTTGGCATGTAAATTATGACTGGTTAACTTTAAACATAGCTAGAATACTATATTATACCATATAGGTGAGCCTCACTTAATGACATTAAGTGGGACTAATTTCTGTAGATCAGCAATATGGCATGATTGCCTCACTTAGCGATGGCAGAACTGGAAGTCCCCAGTTACCATCGATAAGTGAATCACTGCAGGTCATTAAGCAAGAACCTCATTTGATCACTCCTTTCAGCTTTCCCATTTAGGGAAGCTGGCAGGGAACATCGCAAATTGTAATCACGTGACTGAGGGACACTGGAATAGTCAAAACTTCAAAGATGGGTCATCAGTACCATTTGTACAGTGCTGTCACAAGTTTTAAGTCACTGGATCAGTGTCGTTAAATGAGGACTACCTGTACTGCACTGTTTGAATCAAACTACATACAGAATGATGTCTCTAACATTCTTCCCATTTTAATATATGTTTTTATGATGTTTACTTATTATTATTATTATTATTACCATAGTAATTAGAGAATAATGGAATGGATGCCCTATATTTGTTAGAAAAGCCTGTGCTGTAAGAAGGCACTTTTTTTAAAAAAGAAAATGTGTTACAATCTGTAGGAAATGCTGGCAGCAGCCAGGTCAGTCAGACCTAATCTTTATGTGATAGCTGAACTCTTCACTGGCAGCGAGATCATTGACAATGTCTTTGTCAACCGCCTAGGAATTACCAGTCTGATTAGAGGTACCATTAAAAAAAATGCTTGAAAGGTTTGTTGCAGGATTGCTGTGTTTATAATAAAGTCAAAATCTCTACGTGAAACTAATTTTGTCTTTTCATTTGTATTTATTCTTGTACTCTGGGCCAATTTCAAACCCCTTACCCTGTCTCCTTTTGGTTTTTCTCTTCCATCTCATTCTTCATTCTTTGTCTTGGACTCACTTTCTTCAATTTTCATAACTAAACCTTTTTGGTTCTTTAAATCTTTGGCTTCCTAATTTGGTTTTGCCGCATGGCGTTTTCCCCTGATCTCCAAATCCATGCCTAGCTTTGCATTCTTTTTTTTTCTGCTGTTCTGCATTTTCCTTTCTGTGGCTTCCTTGGCTATGCTTCTTGCAGTATATGATGGACACAGCTAGAAAATTACGGCCCAGCTTGTATATAGTGGCTGAACTGTTCACTGGAAGTGAAGAGCTGGACAATATCTTTGTGAATAAATTGGGCATTAGTTCTTTAATAAGAGGTAGGCTTGCTTTAAATTGCTGTTTTATTTAGTCTTTTACTATGCATGATTTTGCTGTGAGTGAAGGACATGAACATGTAAATTTTTGTTTGCATTCCTTTTTTTATAAACATGACAGTATTGTTTCATCATAATTCTAATAAAAATAAGAAGAAGATGGAATTAGTGATTACCACTTTCTCATAGCTCAACAAAATAATAAATAGGGAGATAACTTTGTATTACATCTCATATGAACAACATATATTGGGTTGGTGCAGATGTTATATGCTTCATCTCCCTTATCATGGCTAAAAGATAAGGAATAAGATGCTTGGTCAGGTAAGATACTTGTCTATATTCACAGATTGTAAGGCATTACTTTAACATGGTTTGTAAAACATGTTATAGCAGTTAGGATATATTGGAACATTCACTATTAACGAAGGCTTGAAAAAGGCAAAGCCTGCTTAAGTGTGTATGTATGTGTTCATTTCAATTCATGCATTCATTCATTCATTCATCTGATTTTTGTCCTGCCTTTATTATTTTAAAAATAACTCAAGGGTCAAGGAATTAATCACATTTAAGCTTCGTGTGACATTGCTAAATGCTTGATAGGATAGGAAATGGGAGGGGTGTGGCACATTATCAATCATTTGATTAAGATGATCAAGAGACTCTATGTTGCTTTTGAGATATATTAAAGTACTTGATAGTTGTTTTTAATAAATACAATCATGTTAGACTACAAGACTTTAGGCTTACTCAAATGCCTCTTTTATCATTCCAATACCCATGGATTTTAACTTCAAGATAGTGTGCATGGAGTCTTGCATCACTACCAGTTATGCCCAACGTGGAAATACCATCAAAAAGATATTTTATTGTTCTTTAAATCATTTAGCCAGGAAAATTATAAACATAGCATACACTGACTTGAATAGGTATTGGATTGTGCATGTTTTGGGACTCAAGCAGAGCTTCCATATGATCTATGTGGAACACATGTTTCTGTTGGTTGTGATTACAAATTGGGTTTTATGGTCTGAGTGACTTTTAACATGACAATAAGTTCTGAAAATTTCACGTTCCGATGAATGCATCTACCAATCAATGCTCATTTAAAGGGGTTGGTTTTTTTGTTCTGCAGAAGCAATGAGTGCCTACAATAGCCATGAAGAGGGCAGGTTAGTCTACCGTTTTGGTGGAGAACCTGTTGGATCTTTCGTCCAGCCACGTTTGAGGCCTTTAACACCTGCTATTGCACATGCACTCTTCATGGACATAACACATGATAATGAATGTCCAATTCAGGTAAGCATTGGCACTGTAAAGCTCTCTAGTTGTTCAAGATGTAACTTAGATCTCATAAATATTATGCATTGAGTAGTATAATCCATATTTTGATTCCTTTGTAATAAAGACGTAATCCTATTTTAATATGAATGAACTTTTAATTTTATACTAAAAATTATGATTTAATGTTGAATGCAAAATACAGATAGTTTTCAGGTTATCAAAACTCATTCAGCAATCTTTCAAAGTTAAAATAGCGTTAAACGAGTGGTACCCATGACTGGTCCCCAAAGTTCTGGCCTTCACACCATCTCGATGATCAAGTGGTTACAATTTGGGTTCTTGACAACCAGCTTACACTTAAAGGTTAAATACTATGCAGTGTAATGGGAGGGTTAGATGCAATCATATGTTCTTCATTTGTGAATTTTCCTGCCAGCTTCCCATAAACAAAGTCAGTGTGGGACTTTCATTTCTGCCACTTTTTTCCCCAAGGATCCTAACTATGGACTACGAGATTCCAGAGATCTCATGTCCGTAGCACTTGTCTCACTCTGTAGTATATGTCTACCCTGAGTGCCCAGACACTCACACTTTGTGGCATGTACCCAACAACCTCCACACACTCCCCAGCACTTGCCCATTGCATCCCCTCCCTCTCCAGTAGTATGTTGCACTCTTTTCTTGGGGCTCTTGCCTCTTCCTGCTTAATAAGCTATATGATACTGGGGTTACCATATGTCCAAATAGTTTGCACTAATTAAAAGACCAACAAATGGAACTTTTATACAGAAATCTAGGTGAGAAGTTTTACTTTAGCCTTCCCTCTGATTCCTAGATCTTTTTTTTTTAATAGCCTGTGAATTTTTTCCGTAAGAAGGAATTCCTGCTTGTAGCAAATAAACAATGCAGACAGCTATTTTGTTGTGGATTTTTTTTTTCAAACAGAGGCTGGACAGTCCTCTGGGAAAATGATGTAGCTCTGTATTTCTTAATTGATCTGGAGCCTGAAATAGATTGCCTTGTTGATTCTAGATTTCCAACGTACACAATTTTCTGTGAACCAGGGCTTAAGAGTTTTATCTCCTTTATTTTGCATATAAATAAGATATATAATGTGAACTGAAGCAGAAAATAGTGTGTCTTAAATCTCACATGAATGAGATATATGAAAGCCAGAGGCTATTACCTTATTCCTGCATTCCATTGGGTACTTTTCCTGTGTGTCAAATTTATAAATCAGCATTAGTAAAATTGCATCGATTGAGGGAACTTTAGGACATCAAATTGGCTTACTTTCCGTGCTGTGATGGATGACATGCAGTCATGAACATAAATTACTTCACCTCACTTCTTTTCTAGTGTTCAGCTTTTTTATATATGTTACACATGGCAAGCTGTTCTTAACCCACATTCTTCGATGCATTGGATTAAATCCTGTTATTCATAATCAGCATGACTTTATAACTTTATTGTTATGGGATTCCTTCTCCTTCCAAGTGTCATGAAGATCTTAAGGAAATGTCCCAGGATAGAGCATGAGGCCTAGAGCAGAAAGAGGGATTTTTCAGGAATTCAGAACTGCTTTGACCATTGTATCCCTATTTCTTATTGCTAGCATCGATCTGCTTATGATGCCCTTCCCAGCTCAACAATCGTTTCCATGGCCTGCTGTGCTACAGGAAGCACTAGAGGATACGATGAACTAGTGCCACATCAGGTGTGTTTTTAAACAATGCACTCCTTGTACATTTTGGGATGATCAAGTGTTGATACAGGCCCCAATAATATCTTGTTTATATTACTGTAGTGTGATAGGCATTGAATTCTGACATTTCTCAAGATTTAGTACAGCAGGCAGGGATCATTATTTTGATTGATCTTGTTGTGGTCCGCTGGCAGCCTGCGGAGATGGCAGCAGAATCAGACAGTGGCGAGGAACATGGGCCAGTCCTGGAGTCTGGGGAGGACTCGGATGAGGGATCTGCGTCTGACACAGAGATGGAACCAGGGCCATCTGGGAGTTATGTGCTGACTCCAGAGCCTCCAGAATCTGATAGCAGCAAGGCAGAGAAACAAGGGGAGCCTGTTCCCAGTCCGCATGTGCACAGAGCTGCCAGAAGGCAAGAGCAGTTAAGACAAAAAGGGCGACTCGGGATTAAAACTTTCAGGTGATTGCTCCTCCCATAAGATATAAAGGAAGTGCAAAGGGACAGGAATGTCATTCGCTTTGTTCAGATTAAACCTTGAAGCTCTGTGTGGAGTTTGTACTTCATCTGGTTTTTTTATAGTTACTTTGGCACTTTAGTTGTTGGCAGCAATTCAAAGGAGATAAAGGTGGGTGGTTATTTCGAGAGACTTGAGTTGTTAGGACTAAACGTGTGCTTAATTACGGTCTCAGGAAGCCTTGATCAGAACAGGTCTTGCTCACTCAGATTGTTTAACCAATCCTACAAGATTCACTCATGACCTATTCATAGACAAGTCAGAATGTTGGTCCTGTGCCTAAGTTATAAGTACATAAAAATAAAACTATTAAAATAAAATTGCTATTATTGGGAAAAAATAAAACAATTAGTGCTTATCAAAACTCAAACTTTTTAGACACAAATACTTGAAAGAGTATTTATAGAAGAGAATATTTACAGCTCAGTGTTGAACTGTGAGGTTGTTGGTACTCTCTGAGCTTGGTTGTTTTCTTACAGACATTTCATTACCATCATCAGATGTTATACGTAAGATGTAACATTTGATAATGTTACCTGGTTTGTAATAGCAATAGCACTTAGACTTATAATGCTTCACAGTGCTTTACAGCACTCTATAAGAGATTTACAGTCAGCATATTGCTCACAAGAATCTGGGTCCTCATTTTACTGACCTCGGAAGGATGGTAGGCTGAGTCAACCTTGAGCTGGTCAGGATCAAACCGCTGGCAGTAGGCAGAATTAGCCTACAGTGCTACATTCTAACCACTGCACCACTACAACTCTACTGAAAACAACATTAGACACTAGATTACATTTTCCAAGAAAACAACCAAGCTGAGAGACCACCAAGGACTCCACAGAGTATTTATTCTTATGTTTCAGCACTTCATAATTTAATCAATCTAAAGTCACAGGCCAAATGGCTATTCTTCAGAGTGAAATAATTAGCATTCAAGTTGTCAGTGTCAAGCAAAAGCAATTTTTATTGATTAGAAACATTTTTCACGTATGTTAAGGCTCCTGACTTTTAGCTGAACTTTCAAAAAAATTGTAATTGTCTTTTAAATTGTAAGACGCAATGTAGAAAAGTTTTTTTAAAAAAAAATTTATTCATTTTTTCACATAAAAACAAAAAGCTCTTTTTAGTGGACAACATATTTCCAGGTCTTTACATACAAATATGGCAATAGTTATACATTCATATATGCATACTTAATTCTATTATTACCTTTTCCATTCCAAACTTTCAGAAAGGAGAGAA
>BHFT01032944.1:0-34784 GCA_004320025.1 Laticauda laticaudata
ATTTATGTCTGTATAAAAAGATGTAACCCAGGACTAAGCCGCTTTCCAAAAAGAAGTTTTATGTTTTGATGTTTTGTTTTGTTTGTGTATGTTTTTTATTGAAAACTAATAAAAAAATATTAAAAAAAAGCCAAAAGATGGGCCTTCTTGTACCAGCTGAACATAGATGTATTCTGGTGTCTATTTAAACTGAGTTGTCTCTTGAACTTTGAGCTTAACAGAAATGGAGTAAAAAATGTCCACACAAAATCCATCTCCTTTTAAGTTCTCAAGAAAACATTCCTAAATTCATTCACAACCTTAGGGAAACACTTCTGCTTATTTTGCCATATGTCTTTCTTGATTGAGACATAGAGACATAACATTTGGAGCCACTTACAATTTTTGCATAGCTCAAGCATCGGGTAATAATAAACATGGGTAATATTACAGAAAAAGCTGGGTTTGTTAGAGCTAATGTGTAAGTCAAACCTACAGTTCTTAAATCTTTTAAAAATTATTTTACTGATTCCTTAAAATTTCATTTTTATCTTATTCTAACTCACTGGTCTTAATATTTTCTATTCTTAATATTCTTTTTAGTTAAAATTCTTTGTTGTATCCCTTTTATTTTAATTCAATCTGCCTGATATAGGTCTGTAATTATATTTTCACTATTTGCTTTGTGCTGATTAATGACTATAAATAAAGCTTGATGACACTAATAAAGTCTTCCTCCTAAGTTCAGGATTTCTCTAAACCCAACACAAATTGAAAAACTTAAATGTAGTTTCAAATACGTTTATTGTAGGATTTCTGTAGCATGAGTTAAAAAGGTAAAAGTGATACAGTGGAACCTCCGGTCATGACCGTAATTTGTTCCATAAGTTCAGTCACAGTCCAATTTGGTCGTGACCAAAGTGAGATTGACTGTACATGCGCCTACAAAAAAACATGGTGTGGAAGATGAAATCAGCATAGAAAGGGAATCGGCCATGGCCATATTTTTTCGTCACCCGATTTTTGAATTGTGACCTGATTCAAAAATGTGGATTTTTTTGGTCAGAACCCAATTTGGTTCCACTGTATCTGGTTCTAATTTGTTATTGTAATTCATCATTTATTTGGCATTTAAGCTTATTTTTTTCTGCATACAATCACAAAAAATCATAGGCAGGGGATTTTCCATTCATAATATGGCAACTTTAGTGTTCTTGTGATTCCTCGTATTAACCAAATAAAAATTATATGGATTTTATGGTTTTCCAATAGATAGTCAGGATGAAAGTTCCATGGGTTTTCAAATATTTCTGTTAACATTTTTATCGTTAACTACAATAATAATATTTGATGAGGGATAAGTGATTTCTGAAATCAAAATAACCTTTTTTCCATGTACCCAGAAAAATTATCAAGCATTTCCCTTGACTGCAAAAATATTTTTTCATATCAACCATTGTTTTTTTGATGTTTACACTATCAAAAATCTGAGTTATTTTGTTTACCTTTAGTTAAAAGAGTTTTAAATTGCTGCAATGCTTTGTTAACATCAACTTGGAAGAATTCCCATAATTTTATCTTGGGGAAAATATCCTCCCAAAAGATTTTACGGATACACTGGAAAAATAAGAAGCATATCAAGTCAGTAAACAAACAAAATTTAGCATTTTTCAAACACTATTCCCTATAAATATATTTGTTTCAAGATTGTTTTGAAATATAATTCCTTTATGATATGATTCTGTAAACCTTTTAGAAAAAAACAAAGAACTAAAAAGTATTTTTGATTATTTTTAAAACAAATTATGTCAACAGAACTACAGTGGAAATGTTACTGTATATGATGCCTTATGTTGCCATCTACAAAGTAACAATAAATAATTCATAGCAAGCAGATTGTAATGAAACAAAATATTTGTTTTCAGAAAACATGCTGGAAATGTAATTTTGAAAGCACAAGATAACTACTGAAAAGTAAAAATATATATTAATATATATAATATATATTTAATATATTATACTATAAAGTACATTTCTAGCATGACAATATATTAAAAATATCCCAGAAGAAACAACCTGAAAAATGAAAAAGGAGAAAAGGCTAGAAGCAAAATTAATAATTCCAGAACAGGGCTACAACAAAATAGGCACAATGATAGCTTTCATTTAGTGATGGCATGCATTACCAATAATTTTTGTATTTTCTTACATTCAAATGTTGGTCATTTTCAATAAGTGGTGGCAATCCTTTGTCACTGTATTTGCCTCCAGCCACTTTACAGGTGAAATGCCAAAGAGCTCGATCCAAAAGCCAGGCTGGTTTCAAGTGAGGGGAGTTTTTAAGGTTGTATGCACACTCAGGATGCTGAGTCAGCCATTCACTGTTTGCAGCTTAGAAAAACAAAAAACACACAATTAGTAGCATACCTTGCTGGAAGAGTTTGGGCATTTCACCAAGGTGAGCATATTGTTTTGAAAAAAAGAGTTAAAGGACAAAGCTCAATAAGGAGGAAATCTGAATGAGATTCATAATGATAAAAAAATTATTTATTTTTATAACTTTGTTTTACAAAGGAAAATTCAAGAGCAAAACCAAGATAATCTTTACAACAACCAATATTCTAATAAAAAAATTCTAAAATCAAATTTATTTTAAAAAGGCTGTTCAATCTCCGTATCTTTTTACAGGTATGTAAAAAGGTTGTACATTTAAGTGGTACTATTTGCATGGTAAAAAGTTAAATGGCCAAAGTTAGGGCAAAGTGAGTTTTTGAAAAATAAATAAATTTATTTAGCTTTCTGAAGAACTGTTCTATAGGTTTTAAATTAACTACAAGTAGTCCTCAGCTTATGATCACAATTGGGACCAATACTTCCACTGTTTAAGGAAGACAATTGTTAAATGAGTTCTGTCCGATTTTATATCTTTTTTTGCGAGGGTAATTAACTGAATTATATGATTGTTAAGCAAATCTGGCTTTCCTCACTGACTTTGCTTGTCTGAAGCCGGCTGGGAAGGCAAACACATGAACCCAGGACACTGCAACCATCATAAATGCACACCAGTTGCCAAGCACCCAAACTTTGATCACATGATTGTGGGGATGTGGTGATGGTCATAAGTACAAGGAATGATTTTAAGTTACTTTTTTCAGTATCATCATATTGTCAAACAGTTTCTAAACAAATGGTTGTAAAGTATCTAAAGGAAATCATGATTTAACTACAGCTTAAAACTATTTTCAAATGCCTAAGATCAAATATTGATTGGATTTTGTTCATCCAAAATTAACCTGGGGCCATTTTAAAAGACAACATTTAAATATATGTAAGATTACATAACTTTTGATAAACAGTGTCCTTGTTCCTCAAACCAGGAAGTAGAGTCAGTGCTGAAAGGAACAAATTCTTATGATATTCATATAAATAAATTCATATGCCTATATATATATTAAAGCCAACAGGACTCCGACACATGAAAATGATTTACATGATGGCAGCCCTTTTGCAAACCTGCAAGAAACAAGGATAATAAATATAATGAAAATAAGCATACCAGTGTGATTGTAGACTACATCTGTAATGCAAAGCATATTCCATTCATTTTTCATTTTTTCCACTAGTTTTCCCATTTCATTCCAAGAACATTTTTTGCTGGAAGATGAAAAGTCAGGATTAACTTCCAGCTGATCAGCCAATGAGTAACATGATCTAGACAGACCAAGTTTCTGCACTGGAGTTAAATGAATCATGTTATAACCTGTAAAATAATAAAAACAAAATATATAAACAGATGCTTTCCACTCTCAAGTGGATAAGAGGACAGACATCACAAACTAGGTAGCATTTATGATCTGAAGCTATCATGCCCCCAAAAATGGTTAAATCAGGTAGGCCTGAGGATACTCCATTCTGAGATCAAAAGATTGATTGGAATTTTTAATGTATGTCAATCCCATTTAGGGAGACCAGAACTGTGATTTCCACAGAAAGGTTAGCACTAGTTTTATTTAGAGTGACTGTAAAAATAGAATCTTGCAAGTCTAATTGTGCTGGACTTCCTCCCATTCATATGTGAATTATTGAAATGTCTATCTGACCAGCTTCCACATGCTTTCTGCTTGCTTGGGATTTAAGACATGTTTTCCCCGATCCTTTGGTAACAGATCTGTCTCTACCTCTGTCAAAGTCATCTTCCTCATTGTCTACAGTGCATTACTAGTATAAAGGTGATACACAGTCCAAAAGTAGAAATGTGCAAATGACTGTTTAAAGTAGTATACACTTTATACCTCAAGTAAAAATTTGGCTTGGGGTAATTAAGGTTATTACCAGATTCTTTTGCAACCTTAAGACGATCTTCCCATCCATCAAATGGTCCCAGACACTTGGCTAGGAATGTCTGGAGTGTAACACAATCCAAGGGCAAGTTATGATTGTCAGCACCAACACGTAAAATAGGATCCACAACTAGATAACCCCCACCTCCTTTCTGATTCCTGGAATAAAAGACACATGCACTGATTTTATATAAATACAAAGAAATTGGACATTTTCACTCAGTAAGACAATCAATACTTAGCTAGAATTTGTCTAGCCTTGTATTTGAAAATGCAATTCAATTTTATTTTCTAGCTCACAGATCCCAAAATAAATGATTCAAGAAAACATACTTAATCACTTGGAATAATGTAAAAATAAAATCAGACACAAAACAACTTAGATTCAAGAATATTTTCACTTCGTTCATGTAGTCTCAGCAAATGTAAAATACCAATTATGTTATTGTCCTTTATAAAATATTGTTAACCCTTTCAACCTAGAACAGGGATCTCCAACTTGGCAACTAAAACTTGTGGACTTCAACTCCCAGAATTCCTGGTTGAGGAATTCTGGGAGTTGAAGTCCACAAGTCTTAAAGTTGCCAAGGTTGGAGACCCCTGACCTCAAAGATTTTCCTTTAAAAGAAGGGTGTAAGACTGTAATCTTATATAGATTATATAGAGTAGAAACCTGCTATGCATGTAAAAAGACCTGCAATATTTTAAAGGCTGAGAGCTACACTATGTCTCTTGAATAGTGTGTTCGGAGCCAAAGTCCTCAAGTAATAGAAGAGACTAAGAACAAGACTATTGCATACTTTTAAATTAGTTGATATTTTTTCCACACTAAAAACTATTCCTGTGTAACTTTTGAAAATCTCTGAAGCCCTGGGGCTGACTTCACTCCTCTGATATGCAGAATTGCACTGCTACAAAGCTGAAGTCAATACTGAACTATGAGAAACGCAGATTAGCAATAGGACCATTTCCCCCCNNNGCTGTTCGCGCCCCCCCCCCCCCCCCAAAAAAAAAGCATAGGGATTTACTTTTCTGATACTGTTTTCAAGTAGACAAATTATGGGTTGCTATTACCCCCATTTATTACCATAACCCAGTATTACCATAACCCAGTATTACCCAGCAGGCAATACTGGGTTATGTATCATCATTATTTTTATTGAAAGGTTACATCAACAGAAGTTTTTGAGTCTGAATAAACATCTGTCCTGGACCTTTAGAATCCAAGAATTCAGGGACACCATCTGAGACATATGCCATTCCCCTATTGTTTCTGTAAGGTGGCCTAGTCTGTCATTCCCTTATTGTTTCTGACCATTGTCTAGTCTGCTGGTGCTCCTTCTTCCATCTCTCAAGGGCATTCTCACATACTATGATTCGCTCTCATGAAACAAAATGAGTACACATGTTCATCAATACCTAATATGGGAAGTAATACCTATATAGCAAAGCAAATACATGTAGCAACCTCATGGACCTCTCTTCGTGTATCTCTTTAGGTGAACCTGACATAGCTGAAGATTCTCAGACACAAGAAGATATCTTTAGTATATGGCCTGTTCCACAGTTACCCAAAAAGCATATCAAGAAAACTTTAATGCCCCTGTCCCCAGAGAGAAGATAACTGCTTATATCTCTTCCACAAATTTTTAGCTTTTGCTTACTCATGATTGAAGTAATATTGGTATGATCCAGAAATCCGGAGTTCTAATTTACAATATTTGTCAGAATCATCTTCTTTTCCTGTTGGGTTGTGCCAAGTTAAGCATCTGAACTTGTGGCGATCAAACAATTCTCCAGCAGCTGGGTAGTTTGTATACACTGTAACATGCTTTCCTTGCAAAGTAGGGCCCAAGCGGAATTGCAGCTCATAACCTGAAGTAAGGAAGACAGACATTTATTAGAAAAACTTTGCCTTGAATCACAAGGCTGGGCCAATCTGGGTTCAGTGCCACATTTGTGTCCCCACAATGCTGTGCAAATTGCTCTGTAATTTGAAACAGAATTTTTACAGGTGAAACTCAAAAAATTAGAATATCGTGCAAAAGTTCATTTATTTCAGTAATGCAACTTAAAAGGTGTAGGTGAAACTAATATATGAGATAGACTCATTACATGCAAAGCAAGATAGTTCAAGCCGTGATTTGGCATAATTGTGATGATTATGTCTTACAGTCATGAAAACCCAAATCCACAATCTCAGAAAATTAGAATATTACATGCAATCAATAAAACAAGGATTGTAACAATGCAATATCGGACCCTGAAAAGTATAGCATGCATATGTCCCAGTACTTGGTTTGGGCCCCTTTTGCAGCAATTACTGCTCAATGTGCGCGTGGCATGGAGCAATCAGCCTGTGGCATTGCTGAGGTGTTTATGGAGACCAGGATGCTTCAATTGCCTTCAGCTCTTCGCATTGTTCGGGTCTCATGTCTCTCATCTTTCTCTTGGAATGCCACTAGATTCTCTATGGGGTTAGGTCAGGGGTTTGCTGGCCAATCAAGCACAAGTAATCCCATGGTTATTGAACCAGGTTTTGGTGCTTTTGGCAGTGTGGGCAGGTGCAAGTCCTGCTGGAAAATGAAGTCAGCATTCATAAAGCTCATCTGTGGAAGGAAGCATGAGTCTCCAAAATCTCCTGGTAGACATTGCATTGACCCTGGACTTAATGAAGCACAGTGGACCACACAGCAGATGCCATGGCTCCCCAAATAACACAGACTGTGGAAACTTCACACTGGACTTCAAGCATCTTGCAGTGTGTGCATCTCCATTCTTCCTCCAGACTCTGGGTCCTTGGCTTCCAAATGAGATGCAAAAGTTGCTCTCATCAGAAAAGACTTTGGACACTCAACAACAGACCAGTTCTGTTTTCTTAGCCAGGTAAGACGCTTCTGATGTTGTTTGTTGTTCAGGAGCGGCCTTGACAAGAGGAATTCGACATTTGAAGCCCATGTCCAGGACCGTCTAGGTGTGGTGCTCTTGATGCACTGACTCCAGCCTAGTCCACTCCTTGTGAAAATCCCCAATACTTTTGAATGGTCTTTTCCTGACAATCCTCTCCAGGCTGCGGCTCATCCTGCTGCTTGTGCACTTTTTTCTTCCACACTTTTCTCTTCCAATAACTTTCTATTAATCGTGTTTGATACAGCACTTGCGAACATCCAACTTCTTGCAATACCTTTTGAGGCTTTCCCTCCTTATGGAGGGTACAAATGATGGTTTCTGCACAACTGTCAGGTCATCAGTCCTTTCCCATGATGGTGATCCTACGAACCAGACTGAGAGACGTTTAAGGCCCAGGAATCTTTGCAGGTGTTAAGGCTTAATTAGCTATTACGATAGTGGACACTTTGAGCTTTTTCATAAGTATTTCTAATTTTGAGATTGTGGATTTCGGGTTCTCATGAGGCTTAAGCCATAATCATCTCAATTATGTCCAAATCACGGCTTGAACTTACTTGCTTTGGCATGTAATGAGTCTAATATATTAGTTTCACCTTTTAAGTTGCATTTCTGAAATAAATGAACTTTTGCACGATATTCTAATTTTTCGAGTTTCACCTGTAGCTCAGCACCTACTCCGAATAAGCACTTGTGGTCCCTCCAGATTTCCTCCCCCTGCATCCCCACCTCAGCCAAAGTAGCATGATCCCATTCTTGTCCAGCATTCTGAGGGGCATCTACCCTTCTATATACAAACAATGAAACCTTGCCCTTTCCTCCCACCCCAGGAAAGGTGACATTAACAGACAGGCTACTTGTAAGAGGACCTATTTTTCATCTCTCTCCATTAGCCAATTAGATGCCCTTCCTCATTTTTCCCAATCCCAGAAAACTGTGTTGAGGACATTTTCAAATGCCTACTAGCCAACTATTAAAACAAATACACTTAAAAGATCAAAACATTTTATAATCAATACAACATTCCAATCAAGACAGGTATAAAAAGGAAGAATCTGTAACTACAATATTTTAATACTATAAAAAAACAGGAAGAAAAAAAGTAATTTTAAGTCTCATCCTAAAGAAGTCTGTTTTCATAAGTCTTACATTTGATCATTATGCTTTTGCTAAATTTTGACTGGTCTGCATTTATGGCATCTGCTAAACAGACTGGACTACAAAGGAACTTGCATAATAACTTATTTCCCAGAAAGTGTGTCGACTTAAAAACTGTATTATTCAAATCAGCTACATATCCTTTGTAACTTCCTTCTGTCAGGAAGTAATAATTTTATACATGTGACAATAATAATGTCATTCAGGATCACAGAATAGGAGATTCCTAATTTTTGAAACAAAATGCATCTGTTTTGAGTATTCAGATCTTATTGATTTCAGAAAAAATTCACCAGTAGGTTTAAGTTTTATAATTTATTATGTTCACATCACTAGAAGTTACCTCAGGATCATTACTCTCAGAGTTACAGAAAATAAAGACATTAATTTCATTTAAAATGTTGCAAATAAAAGCATAAATAGGTTAAAACTTGTTTTTTTAGACAGTAATACTGATATATAATTTTAGCAACTCTCTTGTCCACAAATAAAATGTTAGTATTTTATTTCAGATGTGACAGAGTTGATAAAATACTATAGATGCACAGGAGCCATTTTCCTGCAAATAGCTCCTGTATGTACTTCAAATAACATTTAAAGCAATCCAACTATGTGAGTGAAGTTTAGCTTCATGGGCTGCAATGTGAAATCAGTACCTCTCTTTTGGAGAGCTGCCAACTTGGCTCAAGTAGAGTTAGGAAAACATTTAAAAGGGCTCCATATTGAGGAATAGGGTTTAAGCATAGATTAGATATTATGGCTTTTTGCTGTAGCATCACATCCAAAGTTGCCTTTTTTATTCTTTGTATTTTCTGATAAAACTAATTTTATCTGTAATGAAATTTAATAAACTCTGAAATACCAGACATCAGTTCTTCTTCCTCTTACTATAGAAAGGTCTGTTTGAAATTAACTCCTGATAGTAAAAATTATATAATCCAAATATTTTCCCCAAATGATTTGTAGATAATATATAAAGGAACAAAATGTTCTTCTTGCTGTAAAAGATGGCCCATCAATCTTAAAACCATTTACTTGGAAGGAAGCTCTTAGATTGATTGGTACTTTAGCTTAAGTATCTGCAAATGTATGAGAGATTTATTAATGAAGTCTAATCACTCAGCAAAATGACTCCACAATAAGTGGAAGCTTTAGAGAGCAGAAGTTTTCTATCAATGAATTTACTTGCAATACCATATCTACTACCTTCAATATGGCAAATAGTACTTAGTTTATTATATTATCATTGTTTGAAAAGGGAACGTATCCCACTGAATTCACCTAGTCTTATTTTCCAGTATGCATGCTTCCATGCATTATGCAGCTGGCCAAAATCTCCTCTCTTAAAATAGTTCCACCAGTTATGTCTCAACAAATGGTAGCACCACTTTCTGTTTCTTGAAATCCTTCCTCAAAAGGCATCTTCTTCTTCATAAGACTGTATATACCTCTTACAATGAGATGCATACAATTGTTTTTCCCAGCAGCCCCACCAAGTATTAAACTGCAGTCTTTTACAGTGTTGATGCTGGGATCCCTCTAAAGCTTCCCGTGCAGAGAATATAAATCAACTGAGATTTGCATTTCCTTATTGCAAAAAGGGACAAGAAGGATCCCAGTAGACTTGCTCAACAAAAAGAAAAGATGCAGACAGCTGCTTCAGGATACTGACCTTGTTCAAGCCGGAACAGGGTTTTGTCCAGCTTCTCCATGTCGTTGAGAAGAAGGATCCGGGTGTGCTTACCACGGCTCATCTTCACTACCTAGACTTTTCCACTCTTGTTGGCAGCCGCAGAAAGTAACTTCAGAAAGACTGAAGGGATCCCTAATAGGGAGAAGAACCAGAGACACAAACCAAAGGTTAAATACACAAGAGAGCTGGGTTGTTGTCCCCCTCCCCCTCTTTTCTCCAGGCTGAGATGGGTTCGAGTCACGGGTCACCTTGAAAACCACTGTGACAGACCCACACTTACATTTCGTCCTTCCTCAGTCCACACAAAACAACTTGTCAAGAGCTCAAGGATGGAGGAGGACACGCTTAGGGGCGCTCAAACTTTCTCCCCCCCAAGTCTTGTCGCGGTTGCAGGCAAGACCCCGAACTCGGCGGGTCTGCAGCCGGAGCCCTGGGAGAGG
Organism: Laticauda laticaudata; assembly: GCA_004320025.1. Taxonomy (NCBI): domain Eukaryota; kingdom Metazoa; phylum Chordata; class Lepidosauria; order Squamata; family Elapidae; genus Laticauda; species Laticauda laticaudata. Next base: position 10,518 of record BHFT01032944.1, read on the forward strand.
GCGCTCTCCCTTTGGGGCCGGTCCGGAGGGGCTGGCACCTGTCACTCTCCGTCTGAACAATGCGACCTGTCCTGGCGCCAGGGTGCAACCCAGTCCCCCTCCCCTCTCGCCCCCATTATCCCCGACCGCTGTTGTCTATAAATATAGGGCGAAGCCTGGCCGCCCTTGGTTCACTCACCCCGGGACGCCCGCAGTGGGCAAAGGCGGCTCGGGTGCTGTTGGCACAACCAGGCGGAGCTGGGCCTGGTCGGGAAGGGCTCCAAACAGAGAGAGAGAGAGAGAAAGAGAAGGAAAGGACAGAACTATAGAAGGGAAGAGGTTCAAAACTGCGGAGGGAGGAACTGGATTGGGCAACCCGAGAGCTCCGCCTGACGCCTGAAGGGCTTTTGCGGGAAGAAACGCGGCTCGAGGCGCAAGGACGGTCCTGGCTGTGAGGCGCAGGCCCGGTAAAAGCCTCTCTTTTTGGTTCCCTCCTCCTCTTTCCACAGCCTGCACGACGACGTTGCAGCCGTAGACCGAGAGCTGCTGCCGCCGCCGCTGCAGAGCTGAGGTGGGGGGGGAGGGGAGAGCAAAAAGACGAGCCAGGGCGCCAAGCTTTGGTTGAGGCAGGCAAAGCAGCTCTTGCTGGGAAGACGTTGCACAATAGGCATTCGAAGAGTCGTTTGCTGTCGCTCCGCAATGCAACATTTGAACGCTCGCAAGCGGCATTTCAGCATTAAGCACGCCTCCTTCCAGGACACTTAGACACGTGTACTCCCGAACTCAGTCGGGGTCAGAGTCGCGAGCCCCGAGGAGACAGCTGATTTATAATCCCCTTCCCCCCTCATGTCGATAGATAGGAACTCCTCGACAGGAATGCCGGGAGTTGTAGTTCGTAAATATTGAGAGGATTACAGGTTGCCCAGCTGAAATGAGGATAGTGACTTAAATGCTTGCGCGAAGCCATCGCGTTAAACCTTTCGTCCTATGAAACCTAGCCTTTGTGGCTTAATCGTGTTAACGTTGCATGAGCCCGGTCAGTTGGAGTTTATTCGGTAAACCTTGGCTGTAGAGTGGTAGCAAAAAAACCAGGGCATTCAGTTTTCTTGATAAACCTGCCCCTCCAGCAGCAAATACTACGAGGGCTATCCACAAAATAGATTACGTTTTGCGATAGAAAACAAACAAACTGTAGGAAAATTTTTTTTTTATTATATACACTTGAAAGTGACACTTAAATACTACTTACTTCTTCATCGACTATTGCATCCTTTGACACCAAATTCTAGGCCTCTATCATAGCGTGAACGAGCTTTTTGTTCGAATTCCTATTTGTCATAGATTTCTGCGCCTGGAGATTCGACGGCCACGTCAGTCACGCCCCGCCTCGCAGTTTCCTGCGTAGGTCCGTCTAAAGTCGCTGTGTGCTCTCCGCGCAGGCGTCTTCATCTCCTCGCGGAAACAAGTGGAGTGTGGGGCTTTTTGAGGAATAAAGATCTTCCCACTTGAAGCCTCAGAGACTTTATCTCTGAGTGCGATTATATTTGCTGGCTGCTCGTCGCTCTGGTGCATTGTCGTGCAAAAAAGCGAAATTGATTTTCTGGGCTTTAACTTTCCTCTATGTTGTTCTGAATCGCTTTTCTTAATTTTTGCAATGTTTCACAAGACCTCACAGAGTTTTATTTGTTGCACCGTGTTCCAGAAATTGGATGACACACCTTGCCTGAATCCCAAAACAACGAACGCAAGTCGCCATAATCTTGCGCTTGAAACAGATACCTCATTTTAGTCATAATACACTTTTTCTCTGGTGTTCCTGTCGGGGAATTGTGGTTTGGTGCTCCCACTGCATAGGATGCAATTTGGGTTCTCGCTCGTTTCACATTGTATGACCTCCATAAGCTCTGTACATACACAGTTACGATTCCAGTATCAAGAATTGGCAATCTTCCACACTCTGTGTCGTAGAGTACAGAAATGGTCAATATGCGGCCATAAGCTGACTCCTTGTGTTTTCGTCATTGATTTTGGCACCCCATTTCTTGCACAAGAAGTTTGTCAGGGTAGCCTAGCTTTTGTGCAACAATTTCATTGCAACAAACTGCGTGAAATTTGTGGAAAACTAAAGCCGAATAAGTTCCTTTACTGTGGAAACAGCGTTTTTTCCTACGAATCTTTGTAATCAACTTTTGCGGACCAGTTCATCCAGTCACACTGCTCAGAACGTTCTGATCTCCACTGCGTTCTTCATGACATTAGTTCATCCATTTTTTTACTTAGTGCACCATTGGCGCACTCCACCTTCAGTGTGATGTATGTCCCGTACACTTACACGGGTTGCTCGCCTGAAGAAATTGTGCAACTTGTGTTTATAGTTCTATCTTGCCAACAATAAACCTTGTATCGTTCACCTCCACTAATGTGTCGCTGGCGATTCTCTATATTAGCAGCATACACAGCTCTCAACGTTTGGCTGTGAAATATACGTGCAAAGTGATACGTTCTCTTCCACATAAGCATATAGATGCAGATCGTGAGAGCGGGCGACAGCACAGACCCAAGATGGAAGAACTGCGCATCAGCTCTGCCCTTCTTTTACAGACAAACGGTATTTCTATTTTTGTTGGATAGCTCTCGTACTATAAAACTGGTGCTTTAAAAAAGGGAATATTTTTGGAGATCAACAAATGCGTATATTGCTCAGAGGGCATTATTATCTTCGCGCCATAAAGCTCTCTGGTATACGATTTTGTTCTTGAAATAAATTTTTTGGATTCAGGATATTTCAGGTATGCGCATTAACTTTAATAGTGAACTGAGTAGATGTAGTTCTATTGGTTCATATATAATTAGGTGATTTTTTAAAATATGATTGCACAATGTATAGTGACGTGAACTAGTGTTCCCAGACGTTACGATTTATTTATTTACCTAGATCATCGGTTCTCAAAGGTTGACATGAATATATTAAGAACACATTGATTAAATGTTAAGTTAATCTACAATACTGCAACAAAGTGACCTCAGGTAGAGGCTTAATTAGCATGCATGACAAATGCATCCACCCGCGTACATCCTAGACTAGATATACCTAGAGAAATATCTACAAACATGTCAGGAATATTCTCCTAAAACAAGAGTTCAGATAGTTAAGTGAATGTGAGTACGATAGCCTAACCCCAGGAGGAGAGGCGAAGACTCCAGTCCCCCACCACCTCTTTTAATTAAGGTCTAGGCCAGGCAATTATTCTAAAATAAAGGCCTCCACCCATCTCCACCATCTGGCTTGGTAAGATGTATCAGCCAACACTCAGGTGAAGCCCATGTGCGTCCAGACAAAGCCTACAAAGTTAAGACCCTTCCCCCTGGGTATCTGACAGCCACATGTATACATTCCTTACACAGGATAACGCAGAGAACACTAAGGTCGGGTCTGCTCCTCGCAACAGGAGAGGTTACTCACAAAACTTAGGGCATTCACTCAGTATACTCAGTCCCTTTCTTAGTCCTCTCTCCTTTTTGTTATCCTAGCTGTGATGCCTGGGCTCCACCATCCTTGTAATACCATTCTTTCCACGAGCAGCCTCATGTTTCCAGTTTGTCTTTTCCCCACTGTGGACTGAACCCAGAAGAATTAATTCTTCCAACATGGCTAATATTGAATCAAAAATTAGCACCCTAAAGTAATTGCAGGTCTTCAGGGATCTCCTAAATAACCCTCACGAGGAACTTCCGGTTTTGCAAGCCATGGCTTTCCACTGGCCCTTCCGGTGACAGCAGGAATTCCACAATTGTGCACGGGTTTCTGCCTGGGCGCACCGCCGGAGCGCCCCGAGCCAGCTGGTTCGGGGGCTAAGCCCCACCCGTAGAGGTCGGGTGAGATGGGGGAGATTCCAGCAGGGTCGAGAAAGCCGCATCTTTCCTCCCCAAGCTTGGCTAAACTCCCTTTCCGAGGCGGTGGTTTCTTTGTTTAGAGCGCGTCAGAATTGGCTGCCTCAAAAGGAAGCCTTCATCTGGAAAGAATGTTGCAGGAGGAAGAAAGTGCTGAAGTGAAAGTTTTGGCTGACCAGGATAAAGAACACAATTAAGCATTCCTGGAACTTAAATTTTAAAAAAGGATACATAACTCCCAAAGAAGATCCACAGCAGTGATGCAAGTGAACAAGGTGTGGAAAAACAAATTTTCAACTCTACCTTTCCCATTTACGTTTGACAATGAACATGAGCGCCTATTGAATGAGAAATCGGAAAAAATCCTGCTTTGCATCAACAGGTATTTAAGCTAGAAACTTAATGCCATAATATTCAAGCTTTCTAATATAAAAGACAATAAAAAAGAGAAGGAATTTTTTTTTTTGCCTCTTGTGAAGTTGGAAGGGAAGGAGGAGAGAATAAAGGACAGAATTTGGAAGGAGGAGATTAACCTGGATCTTAAAGAATCTAAAATTAAATTTTTGAGCGGTACTATCTAAAACATAACATCTTAACTGAACTTTGCAAACTAAAGATAACTAAACCCCAGTGGAAGTAGAAAGTGAAAAAAAAAGGAAGAAGGTGTCAATAAGAAACAGCTTGTGTGTATTTGGATTGCTTTGCTGACTTTGGGACTTTTGAATTATATTTGAAGAATTAAAAAGCACTTGGGGTGGTTTGTTTTTTAAAGAAGAAATAACTCGTGACAGCATGGCATTCAGACTTTGTGGGGATGAACTGGAAGAATAGAATTTAAAAAACTTTTAAAGAGAGGAACAAGAAGGAAGGGCTTCTCTTGGTTCCGTTTTTTCAATTCTGATGAAATGAGGCACGTATCTTCGCTCACCTACGATAGAAATTGCTCAATCATAAACCGAGACCAGTGCAAACAAGAGAAGGTTAGGGACAAAAAGAAGAAGCGTATTTTAAGTGATGAACAAGTAACTCTCCGTTGGGAAGAAAGGGGAAAGAGGGAAAGAGAAATGGAGAATTTGACACCTAAAAAAACCACACGCCAAAAAGGGGTGAGAAAGACTAAGATTGAAAAGTGATATAATGTGAGAAAGCAAACAGAAAAAGGGTTATACAGAAAAGGGCCAGGGGGGGCGGAGGAGCGGTGAAGTGGAAAGGAAGGAAGGAGTGATCGATGTCGAAGTTGGCCACACGGAGGCTAAAGAATCCCGCGTCACACTGGTGTCATGTTAAATTAATTGGCGCTGCCGCATGTGGGGTTCTTTCTGTGGGGAATGGGTCCAAATGGCTCTTGACTGTTTAAGGTTGCAGACCCCTGCTCCTAACTTATGCTCTGACCGACTCCACCTCAGAAAATTGTTGAAAAATTAAAGAAAAAAAAAACCCTTTTTTCCCTGTAATTGGGAGCAGACTCATATGCTGCAGGTACGGAAGGCTGAAAAAAGTCGCTGCAATATTTTCATCAGGAGAGATGAATCGGAGGGCGGGCGGCGGGGGGGGGGGTGGAAATCGAGTGGAGAGACAGGGGGTAAAGGGCAGAGAGAAGAAGCAAAGGAGGAGAGAAGGAATGAGAAAGCTACAAGGGTGTTGAAACAAGATGTAAGAAACAGGATTTATTTAGAGATAATGGGTTAAAAATTTAATTGAAAAGTTGATTCTGGCCAAAGGTACATATGATTGTATTGTTATATTTGTTATTAGAAATATTTAGAATGGAAACAACATATGATTTATGTGAAAACCATTTGTGAACAAAAAATAATGGAGAGGAATTAAATGAGAATGAGATTAGAAACTAGGAATGGGGAAAACATTTTAATGAACCCATAATATTTTAAAATGCAGTGAAGTGGCGAGAGGGGAAGTAATAATGAAGTATTAATAAGTGTGTTCCCATAGAAACATGATACCTACGTTGAAAAGCTAATGTGTTAAAGATGGTTTTAAAATTTAAATGAATTATTAAACATTAATGAGTAGAATTGAATTGGCTTAATAGATCTTGTTTTAATTATATTATCATATTTATATTCTTTTCTTTCCTTTTTAAAATGTAGGTGTAGCGTTTAAATGTACGACACAAATCTGAATGGAAGTGAAGTTATTAAAGTGTTTATAATCTCTTTATTTTATTATAATATTTATTTTTATAATATTAAGTGTTATAATTTTAGGGGAAACATATAAAGGCTATTACTCACAATACAAGTGGACCACAGGAGGAAATTTTTTGTTTAATAAGACAAAGATAATCAGAACAGTTGAAATAGGAACAGAAACCCCAAAGAGAAATAAATAATAAAAATATGAAGTAACAAATAGATTTGAGATGAAATCAATAAAAATAAAAAATAAGAAAAGTTAAAGAGGGGAGAGAGTTTATATAGAAAAATGATAGAATGGTAATAAAGATTGTGAATAGGTATCATTAAAAATGAGGCAATGAATTTGAATTTGGTGTACTTATAGCAAAGAGAGTGTAAACCCGAGATCAGAGGTTTTATGTTTTTCATGTTCTGTGTTGTGTTTGTTTATGTTTGTTTCTAAAAATCAATAAAATTTTCTTCAAAAAAGAAAAAAAAAGAATCACAGTTTCCAATGAGGGCCAGTTTCTCATCTGCTCATGAGGAGAGAAATTTGCTCTGAGCTTCAGACCTAATTTAAAACCTTGTTTCTCAAATATGGAAACTTTAGGATGTGTGGATTTTAATTCCCAGAATTCCCCAGCCAGTATATAGGAGAATATAGAGGAAAACTCATCTAAATACATGCATAGGCATTTTTAATATGTACTAAACACTACAGCTCCCAAGATTCCCATCCATCACATTTTATAGACCTGACACATTGCGGATGGAAACAACCATTTTGGGACAATCTTCCCAAATGGGAACATTGCCTAAATACAAAGACACAATCAAATTATTTTTAATGTGAAAAACAGAAGTGCTGTGTTAATTTACAAACGACCATTCTAAAAATCTTGGAACACCATTAAATACAGAATATGAAATCAAATGTTAACCAGAACATAGCCAATTTTCTATCACTAGATATTTGTCTTTTGATTGGGTTTCTGGTTTTTTTTTTGTTCTTTTTTACCAGCTGGTTCTATGGCCTGGAAAGGTTTGAAAACCCCTGGGCAAATACAGGGATAGAATTGAAGGTACAGTATTTATTCAGAATAGTCATCCAGCAAATTTAAAGCACTTCTGAAAATTAGATGTTTACTTAACTGAAATGAATGGACTGGGGGACACCTAAAAAAAAACCCTATTTTTACCATGTTAAATTTAAAATTGCTGCAGTAGTTACTTCTCATGGACACGGGCCTTGCGCTTTGCTTAATTTCTGAGTTTTGTATCTTTGTTTCCTAATATTTTTGCCACCACTGTAAGACAAACAGGGCAGTAGCTTACAGAAATATATACAACTATGGGCCTCAGAAAAGATCAGGCCTGCAGCAGTTGAAGGTCAGGCTATTTTCAATGATCACAACTGTAAAAAAAAAAAACACACACAGATTCTCAGATTACAGGAATGAGCTGGATTTTCAGGAATGTCATATGGGGGCATGAAGATGACAGCAAATCCAGAACACTAAGGGTAAGATAACATTTTAATTGGCCCTGCATGTTGCATGTTAATTGGCCCTGCATCAAACAAAATTCCTCCAATACAAATTGAGTATCTTTATAAGACAAGACCAATTTACTCCGAAATAAAATGTGGCTCTCAAAGAGTTTTCAGATTTAAACTGAAATGCTGAGAACCAGGAATTTTGAACTACCCTGATGCAATTTTACTTCTGCACAATTATAAGAATTATAATAAATAATGTCCCCCCCCCAGTTGATTAAAATTATTGAATTTTAGCTAAAATAACAGAACGGTTGGAAAGTGAGGACGGGCCAAGAAAAAATAGTATTTAGCTCATTCTTTCTCTGAATATAATTCATAGGCTGATCTTTGCAGCAAAGAACTGTAAACTATGAACTGTGCATCATAGTGTATAATGCTGTACAAAATATTTTGAATGTGCATGGTTTTGAAATATTAATCCCTGGTTTGGAATGGGAAATTTTCTGTCTCATGCTTGAAACATTTCCTCAACGGCAAAGGTGGCTCAGATGCAAAATGCTTTGTATAGCCCTGAACCTCAACTTTTCATGCTTGTTGAGTCACAATTTCTATAATACACACACACACACACACACACACACACACACACACACACACCAAGGTACGTGCTAGTTGAAAAAATGCTGGAAGGCACCAATTGCAGTTGTTAAAGGCTAAATCTAGATTTAAGAATCAAACAAAATATATCAAGAAAATAAAGCTTTGATTATGTCTCATTAATCTATTAGTACACATCTGTCCTTATAGTGTCTTTGTTTTATTTCATAGCTGGCTAGTTCAATTCTCATTCCAAATGCTGAGAATCCCTTGGCAGGATCCCCTTTGTGAGTTCCTTTTGAACTTGTCTTTTCTCTGGACTCAATCCCTAGCATTGACCAGAAAGAAACGATAGATAAGTGACACAGTCAAATGTCCCGCTGCTTGCCAGCTACTGCCTTCTGGGCCATGGGACAGCAGCTGCAAGGACAACTGTAACTTGGCTCTTCAAGAGACTTCAACCTTGGCAAGGATTCAATATACTTGTCAAGTACAGTCTTAAGAACTTTTCTCCAAGGTTAAATTGCTTTCCATCTGACCCTAAACCTGTGCAAATATATACCAGCCTAAAATGTCCTGTTATTGCTTCAAAGCCATATCCTGTCTCCAACTTGCAGATGAATGGCAGAAACTCCAAGTGTGCAGGCCTTATGAAGAAACTGCATTTTTGAAACACAGATTTAGTACTCTTCCAAAGTTACACACCTGTGTAAGCCTGTTTAATACAGGTAGTTCTCAACTTATAACCATTTGTTTAATAACTCTTTGAAGTTTCAGTGGCACTGAAAAAAGTGACTTATACAGGTAGACCTCAACTTACAACATTTAGTGAATGTTTGAAGTGACAATGGTACTGAAAAAAGTGACTTATGATCATTTTTCACATGACCGTTGCTGTATCCCGGTGGTCATGTGATCAAAATTCAGACACTTGGTAACATACTCATATTTTTGTCAGTGTCAGTTCCCCAGGTCACGTGATCTCCTTTTGCGACCTTCTGACAAGCAAAGTCCATGGAAAAGCCAGATTCACAGTGTTATTAACTTCACAATTGTAGTGATTCCCTTAACAACTGTGGTAAGAAAGGTTGTAAAATGGGGCAAAACTCACTTAACAACTGAAACTTTGGGCTCAGTTGTGGCCATAAGTGGAGGACTACCTATAGTCAGTCTAGGAAATGACACTTAGGAATATTGCAGCATCTCCATAGTTATATGATAAAAAATCAGTTGCTTGATCAGTGGCATGTATTTAGAATGATTATAGCACCTCGATCGCCATTTGCAATTCCCCAATGGGCTTCTTATAATCAGTCAATGGGGGAAGTTGGATTGCCTTAATGGCTTGATGACTTAGACAGCTGCAATGATTTGCTCAACAAATGTAGCAAAAAATGATAAAACGAACTTAAAAACTTCCTTGCTTAACAACAGAGATTCTTGTCTAATCACAGTCATAAGTTGAGTAATTCCTGTAGTTGCTCCTTGTCTTTGTGCAGGCAAGGAAGTATGGTTTGGCCATTTAAGCCAGCCTTTGCCTATAGAAAGCGGAACGGAATAAATGCAGGCAGGTCTACCCATTTTTCAGAACCCGTTAGTCAAAATTCAGCCACATTTATCAGCTATAAAGTTGGATTCGGAGTTTGTGCACATTGAAAGAAATTAGAGCTATGTCACTGATGGAGAGCGTGATCTGGGAGCTGACATGGTATGTTTTGAAAAGAAGGATTTAGAAACTTGGCTATATACCTTAACTTAGGGCTCAGAATATGTTAAGGCCCTGTTAAGGATGTGCTCATCCTTTATAGTTAGTGGATTATCTCGGCTGTTTGTATTTATTTTCTGGATGTTTTATTGTTTATTCTTTTTAATTGTTGTAACTGTTCTATACTTTTAAAATTGTAAGCCACTCAGAGTCATTTGGTTGTATTGGGCAGCTAGAGAAATTGATTGAATGAATGAATGAATGAACGAGCAAACGAAGGAACAAATGATGTTAAGTATTGTCATTTTTCAAATGAGCACTTTGGGGATGGGCTGGTTTCCCAAATAGGTAGCCATGATTAGCCATCCCCCAGAATGGGCATCAGGAACCCGCGGCTCTGGAGCCGCATGCGACTCTTTGGGCCCTCTGTTGTGGCTCCTACCACTGGCTGTCCCCGCCTCTCGCCCTCCCAGTCACTCCTCGCCTGGTCTGATAAGGTAAAACACAAATAACAGAAATGAGAGGGAGGGAGGGAGGGAGAGAGAGAGAAACCCATTTCCCACAGAAAACACCGAGAGCCACAACAGGTGTGGCGGGGTGGTGGTGATCATGTGACTGGGTGGGAGTGATGTTGAGTTGGCCACACCCACAAAACCACCCAGGTTTTGTGGCTCCCGATGTTTTCCTTTCTGTGGGAAACGGGTCCAAATGGCTCTTTGTTGAAGATTGCAGACTCCTGCCCCAGAACATAGCAACCAATAACTCTGCCCAACAATTGATGAGCCAGATTCTTCTATTGTCCAAAGCAGAATGGGCCTGAAGAACAGTGAAGAGGGAAAGGAGAGTATCTGGCTCAGCCTTAGAATTAAGGTACAGACAATATACCTGGGTGATCTCTAACCTCTACCTTTGCCAACAATCAAATGGTCTTGAAACATGTCAGTTTGTAGCCACATGAAATCCGACTCTGCTCATGCTGGTAAGGAGAAAACACAATATAAATTCTGATACAATTAAGAACAATGAAGAAAAGATTGCTGGGACATGTTTGTCCCGTGGTTGGATGGAAATTATAATGGGCATTGAAAAAAATGACTTATGACTGTTCTCATACTTATGACTATCACACCATCCCCATTATCACAGCATCAAAATTCAGGTGCTTGGCAACTGGTATGTATTTCCAACAGTTGCAGTGTGCTGGAGTCATGAGATTTGCCATTTACAAACTTCCTGGCGAGCTTCCAACAAGCAAAATCAGTGAGGGAATTTCCCCCCCACCCAGTTTTAGGCAAATATGAATTAGTATGTGATTTTTTTTTTTAATGATAGAATTATAACTCTGAAGTTATGGCATGTAAAATCTGTATCACTATTGCATTATACCAGGGATCCCCAAACTTGGCAACTTTAAGATTTGTGGACTTCAACTCCCAGAATTCTCCAGCCAGCACAGCTGAGTTAAAGTCCACAAATCTTAAAGTTGCCAAGTTTGAAGACCTTTGCTTTATACAATCCTTCCTCTAACAATAGGACTTGCAAGAAAATCAGGTAATAAGCAGAAAAGACTGAAACAAATTCTTCAGAATGATCACATTCCAAACATCCATAAAACTCGGGGTACCATTTTAGTATTTTAACATTAATGCATGTATCTAAATACTGTGTTCGTTATTTTTCTACATCCTCTTGACATTGTGCAATAAAATACCACTTCTATTTACAGCTGGGTGTTTTTTATACTTTTGCAGAAGAAAATGCAGTTGGTCAGATTGTTGGTCAATTGTTTGCATATCTCTCTGGAAGACTGAGCTGCTTCAAAACCCACTGGGATTGCATAACTTGCTAATGAATGGGTGGTTAAATTGTTGTTCAGTACATTATGCAAACTCATTCTGCATGTTTAATTCCTGATTTAGTGTGTTGATCTGCTAACAATGGGATAGATATGAATTGTCTTAAAAAGTCACCTTACTTCTGCCACAAGTAAGAAATGTCCCAAGAGAGGGAGGTAACTTATCTGCATATAAATGACAACAATTTCAATGGAAAAGTAACAGCTCTCACCATGGTAAGATAATATGTGTGTTTACCCAGTCTGTTATGGTGATGTTAAATACAGACAACTTTGAAAAGCTGTCAGTTTTAGGCACTTGTTTTTCAGTGCTGTGAAAAAACAGGCAATTATTGTTCAATATAATGTATTGTTGTATTCAGACTGGCAATAAAGAACTTGTATGTGCATGTGTGTATTTAACCTCTGTTGCTAAAATTATTTGACTATTCTTGGGGCTTCTGAAGTCCACCTTTAGAAATTCACTGGGTGGCTTTGGCCAATCACTGGCAAATCTACACTGCTCAAAAAAATAAAGGGAACACTTAAAAAACACAATGTAATTCCAAGTCAATCACACTTCTGTGAAATCAAACTTAGGTAGCAACACTGATTGACAATCAATTTCACATGCTGTTGTGCAAATGGAATAGACAACAGGTGAAAAGCATAGGCAGGTAGCAAGACATCCCCAATAAAGGAGTGGTTCTGCAGGTGGTGACCACGAATCACTTCTCAGGTCCTATGCTTTCTGGCTGATGGTTTGGTCACTTTTGAATGCTGGTGGTGCTTTACTCTAGTGGTAGCATGAGACTGAGTCTACAACCCAAACAAGTGGCTCAGGTAGTGCAGCTCATCCAGGATGGCACATCAATGTGAGCTGTGGAAAGAAGGTCTGCTGTGTCGGTCAGTGTAATGTCCAGAGCATGGAGGAGCTTCCAGGAGACAGGCCAGTACATCCAGGAGACATGGAGGAGGCCGTAGGAGGGCAACAAACCAGCATCAGGACTGCTACCTCCGCCTTTGTGCAAGGAGGGACAGGAGGAGCACTGCAAGAGCCCTGCAAAATGACCTCCAGCGGGCCACAAATGTGCATGTGGCTGCTCAAATGGTCAGAAACAGACTCCATGAGGATGGTATGAGGGCCGACGTCAACAGGTGGGGGTTGTGCTTGCCAGACCAACACTGTGCAGGACATTTGGCATTTGCCAGAGAACACCAACATTGGCAAATTCATCACTGGCGCCCTGTGCTCTTTACAGATGAAAGCAGGTTCACACTGAGCACATGTGACAGACGTGACAGAGTCTGGAGACGCCATGGAGAACGTTCTGCTGCCTGAAACATCCTCCAGAATGAACGTTTTGGCAGTGGGTCAGTAATGGTGTGGGGTGGCATTTCTTTAGGGGGCCGCACAGCCCTCCATGTGCTCACCAGAGGTAGCCTGACTGCCATTAGGTACTGAGATGAGCTCCTCACACCTCTTGTGAGACCATATACTGGCGCGGTTGGTCCTGGGTTCCTCCTAATGCACGACAATGCTAGACCTCATGTGGCTGGAGTGTGTCAGCAGTGCCTGCAAGACGAAGGCATTGATGCTATGGACTGGCCTGCCCGTTTCCAACCTGAATCCACTTGAGCACATCTGGGACATCATGTCTCTCTTGCACCACAGACTGTCCAGGAGTTTGGGGGATGCTTTAGTCCAGGTGTGGGAGGAGATCCCTCAGGAGACCATCCACCACCTCATCAGGAGCATGCCCAGGCGTTGAAGGGAGGTCATACCGACACATGGAGGCCACATATACTACTGAGCCTCATTTGGACTTGTTTTAGGGACATTACATCAAAGTTGGATCAGCCTGTAGTTTTTTTTTCCACTTTAATTTTGAGTGTAACTCCAAATCCACACCTCCGTGGGTTGCTAAATTTGATTTCCATTGATAATTTTGGTTTGATTTTGTTGTCAGCACATCCAACTATGTAATGAACAAAGTATTTCATAAGAATATTTCATTCATTCAGATCTAGGATGTCTTATTTTTGTGTTTCCTTTATTTTTTTGAGCAGTGTATTTTACAAGGTTGTTTATAGGGAAAAATAGGAGAAGGGAGGAATAGCCTGAGTTCCTGAAAAAAAAAGTGGGATAGAATTAAAAAAAAATAAAGTAAATAGAATGTTTTAGGTTGCCAGTGGGAGAAGCTAACACTACATGACTCTCTCAGAAGAAGGGTTAGATAAAAATATAATGAATAAAAAGTCCTTAATTTTTGCTTTTGTAAAAAGCAAGATATAGTCTGTGTGTGTGTGTGTGTGTGTGTGTGTGAGAAAGAGAGAGAGAGAGAGAGAGAGAGAGAGAGAAGGGTGGAGGGAGGGAGGCAGAGGGAGAATTCTTACATATTGTGCCATCTTGTGGTCTTTCCATAGAAAAACATAAAAGCAAACATTTAAACAACTGGAAGTAACAGTAAGCTTATCCAGAAATGAGAAAGGAATGAAAAGAGAGAGAATCATTGGCCCGGAAGCAGCCCTTAAATATTCACTGATTTTTTTTCCTTGAAGATCCCAAACACATGTGCGATGTTTAAACCAGAGAATGCTGAGCAAATTGAGCCTAGCAATAGTAGCGGGTTAAATATCAAATTCATGATTCCTGGATTCTCTAAAACACATTTCTGAAAATGAATCCGCAGTACTGCCCAGCCCTACTTACATTGTATTAATCAAGTATATTAAGAATAGATATTTATTATTTTAAGCTTAGCATAGACATTTTTAACCGGTTTATTTTTTTATTCTGTTGGACATCTTACTATAAAAGAGGATAAATGCTATGTTCTCTCCTACTTTATAAATTGCAATATAATTGTAATTATCTAAAAATGGTTAACACTGATTATATTTTAAAACATATGTTGTTGGCGCAAGTTGTTGGCTTAAGCTGACACTTGATGAGACCATGGAGTTCACATCTATCCCACATCAACAGGAAAATATATATCTTTTCTATGCACTAGTTATATTGTCACCATTCTGAACATTTTAAAAAAATTATTAAATGAAAACCTACTTTAATTCAAAATGAGTTTGCTTTCATATCTCTTTTTTCCTCACCTGAGCTTGCTATTGTTGGCATTATTTTTAGATCAATTAACAGGATGCTGTAATTATACATCTGAAAATACTTTTATAGAAAGTATTTTTTATAGAAATCACATAGCTAATAGCTCAGACAGTATTTTCTTTCAAGTTGTGCATTAGACACAGCTCTACAGAAATAAAACAATATTAAAAGCAACAAAGATTTCTTAAAAAGGTAATCTTAATTGTAAGAGGAAGATAGAAAACCTCATTACTTTCTACAAGTATAAACACTAATATAGTATATAAATGTTAGCATTTTATTATTTTATTTGAAGTGCGAAAAATCATATCTTGGTATGTAATCATTTGGCCTACTTAATAAGATGATCATTGAATGTTTATTAGTATTTCCTTGGCATTTTTGGTAAAGATCTCATGATTTTGGTCTTATGGTACTTACCAATTGGACATTGAGGTTGTATTAACTAAGGGCCTTCAAGGCTCCTGAGACCAACTGGAATCTATGATCGCATCACCCCAATTATCTGCATAGAAAGTGAATTGTTCTTTAGATGAAGCGTCTACAGGTAGTCCTCGTCTAATGACCACAACTGAGCCTAAAATTTCCATTGCTAAGCAAGTTGTTCAATGAATTTTACCCCATTTTATGACCTTTCTTGCCACAGTTGTTAAGTGGATCACTGCAGTTGTAAGTTAATAACATGGTTCCTAATTGAATTTGGCTTCTCCATTGATTTGGCTTTTCAGAAGGTCACAAAAGATGATCACAGGACTCCAGGACGTTGCGACCGAAATAGAAATTCTGGAATAGCCCCACTGTCCCGTATAATAATGAAATAAATTACTACAAATAATAATTACAGTTTTTTATATATGAAGCTGTCTTATTATGCCCAGAGATAATTAGATAGATTAGTACAATGAATAAGTAAAGTCATGAATTGTAATTAAGTTCTGGGCTTCTAGATGACATAATTGAAAAGACGGTTAGGTAGAAATTACATGGTACCCAGTCTGCAACTTCTCCTCCATTAATTGTTATTCAGTAACAGTAAACTTGTTCTAAATGGACATGGTTATCCCCAAATTGATGTAATAAAGGAGGGGATCTCCCTTTCACAGGGAACAAGTCTGCAATATTTTTTATTGGTTGTGCATTCCGGCCCCCTTGAGCCCCCTCTTTCCCTGGTCAGTAGATCAATAGTGGCCCAGATCTTAGGCTGTTGCTCTTAAACCCAGGTTGGCTCCAATAAGGCACTCCTCATTATTGATTGAATCACCACCAAGAAGGCTGGGTTGGCATGTATCATGGATACATAGGGCCAGAGGGAAGATTTTCTCTCTCAGAAATATACCTAGCCAGATATCGGGTATGGGCACCAGTCCAGACTGTGGGGCAGGGGAAGTAATGTGACTGTTGCTTTCCAAGAGCTGTTACCAAGGGCATAGCTCTACAAATGCCCATTGTGAGACCTTTTTCCTTAGAGTGGTCCAGAGGTGGTATTCAGCAGGTTCTGACCAGTTCTGGAGAACTGGTAGTGGAAATTTTGAGTAGTTTGGAGAACTGGTAAATACCACCTCTGACTGGCCCCGTCTTCATCTATTCTCTGCCTCCTGAGTCCCAGCTGATTGGCTGGGTCTTCTTTTGTTGCCCTGCACAGGAGAACAGAGCTGAAAAACAGGTTAGTGGGGTGGGAGGGAATGGGATTTTACAATATCCTTCCCCTGCCCCGCCCACCAAGCCATACTCACAGAACCAGCACGAAAAAAATTTGAATCCCACCATTGGAGTGGTCTCTAAGGATTGCTGCTATTGTATTAGTCTCACTGCTACCTAGCAGTTTCCCTGCCCAAGCTCTTGAACCAAGCTACAGGAGTGGTGGTGGAGTTTCCCAGGCTGATGATGATCTGGGGGACTTCAACCTGCCTTCCATGGGAGTGGGGATGGGGGTCAGAGATAGCTCAGGAGTTCATGGAATGACATTCATGGGCCTGTCCCTAGATATCCAGGACTCGACTAGGAATAATGGTCACACTCGATTTGGTGTTCTTATTGGAATGGTGCCTTTGTGATGTGGAATTGGTGGATCTATCTTTGGTCCCATTGTCATGATCAGCTTAGAGCAAGGGTCTTCAAATTTGGGAAGTTTAAGACTTGTGGACTTCAACTCCCAGCATTCCTGAGCTAACATGACTGGAGGTGGAATTCTGGGAGTTGAAGTCCACAAGTCTTAAAGTTGTCAAGTTTGAAGACCCCTGGCTTAGAGTAGCCTTATTTGGTAGGAAAATATTATAAAAATTTATCAGACCCAGAAATGCTTGTAACTTGCTTTTGTTCTTTGGTTCTGGTGCGTCTTTTATGGCTTTAGTTTTCTTTTCGGTGGGGTGTATACCCTCTCTGTCTATCAAATAGCCCAGAAATTTGACGCTCTTTTTAACCAGGCAGCACTTTTCTTTTTTTACTTTTAATCCAACNTCATCAAAATAGGGGACGACTCCCTTGATTCCATTTAGAAGGTGCTCCATGAGGCTTTGGAAAATGCCTGGGGCAACACTAATGCCGAATTGAAGCCGGTTGTGCTTGAATGCCCCTCTGTGTGTAACTATAGTCTGTGCCTCAGCGGTTGTGGGGTCAACTGGTAGTTGTTGATATGCTTGTGTGAGATCAAGTTTTGCAAAAAATTTTCCTCCCCCTAGTGAGTGTAATAAGTGTTGCACTACCGGTACTGGGTATGCGCTTTGTTGGAGCGCATAATTTAAGGTTGCCTTATAGACTCCACAGATGCGCACTGACCCATCTGGTTTGACAGGGGTCACGATGGGTGTTTCCCACCTGGCATGGTTGATTGGCTCTCACACCCCTTGTGCTGTTAGTTTGTTTAGTTGTTCATCTATTTTTGGTTTTAAGGCAAAAGGAACGTGTCTGGCTTTGAGCTGGATGGGGGCTATTTCTGGGTTTAGGCTAAATGAAATTGGGGTCCCCTTGTACTTGCCTAGGGTCCTGTCGAATACATCCTGGAACTCTTGTAACAGGCTCTCTTCCCAGTTGGCCGCAACGATGCTGTTGATCCTGGTCATCCCGATTCCCAGGGACGCGAACCATTTGATTCCTAGCAGGCTAGGGCGATCACGGTCGATGATGGTCAGAGGCAAAATTTTGGCCCACTACTGAGATTCAATTTCCCTGGTAGTCCTTTAAGATCAGTTTTTGTTTTTCTAGTTCTTTTTGTTTGATGTTCAGTATCAGGAGTCGGATGGTGTTCCAAGATTCCATGGATAAAAAGGATCCGGAGTCGACTTCCATCTCACAGGGCTTCCCTTTGAAGTTCACCTCTATCTTTTTCATGTTTACTGTCCTGGCATTTCCGATTGTTACTGTCTGATGCATTTCCTCTCTGTCGTTCGTTCTTTTACTTCTACTATCTCGATTCCATCTGCTTCCGGCTTGTCTCTCTTCATGTTTGGGGGGGTGCTGTCACGTCTTTTAGGACTATAGCTCTTTTTGTTTCGGCAGACCTTTTCGATGTACCTCCGTTTGTTACAAGCTCTGCAGATTGCATCGAGGAACCTGCATTCAGATTGGCGGGTGGTTGCCTCCACATCCAGCACACTGGAATTTCCGCCTGCTTCTTCTTTTTTCCCACCATTTCTTGTCTGATTGAAGTCTATGGACATCTTCATTGTCATCGTAGTCATCAGTGTTCGCTCCGGGGAGTCGCGATATTTCCATAGTGGCCGGTTTTTTGCTGTGGGCCTGTTTGTTTCTTCTTCCCTCCACCTTCTTCTCTCTGGTTTGATTTGGCGGATCTGGAATTTGAATTTATTTGGCGCATAGTTGGGTCTGCGGATTTGCTTTACTGCTTCAGCGCCATGGCTTCTGTGAATGGGCCTCACCACAGTGATGTTTGGTCCTATTTTGCAGCTTACTCTGAAGTGTAGTGTCTCTTAACCTGAGGACCCGCGGTCCGCCTCTATGGCCCTCGGTCATGTTCTGGAACTCGTCAGGCTCCTCCGATCGTGTCTCAGGGCTGGCTGACATAAATCTCTCCGACGGTCTCATCTTCTTTTTGATCTCTTTGTTAGAATCGTGCCCTTTTTATCAATTGGAGACCACAGGTGCGATGTGCCTAGAGCATTCTGGTTCAGCCTCGGGGCCCCAATGTCAATCTGTTTAACGTCTCTTGGTTTGGCTAGTGCCTTTGATTCATTTTAAAAACGGCTTAAATCTGCAGTGTGTAATGGAAGACAGCCCTCTCCTTTGGTCAGATATCTCCTGCAGTTCGTTGCTTTCTACAAACATTAGAATTGCAAATCCGATATACGACTCCCAATCCTCCTCATCAGCCGTTGAATGTGCAGGGTCGACGCGTGTGTTACCGCGCCATCTCTTTGCTCGGTTTCTGATGCCGGAGTGCTTCAGTCTCGATTCTTCTAACGACGAATCCCCCACCTGTTGTCGCCAGTGGTTCCGTTCAGGATAAGTTGTGCGAACCGGGTTCAACAACAACTTCTTTATTTAAACAGAGTAAAGCCTGTCCCACTGGCTGCCAGAATGCATAAATTTTATACATAAAGGACACAGCGGTACGAGCAAAAATTTCGGTGGTGGCCTCCATCCTTGTCTCCGCTCCCAAAAGTGGTGAAAATTTGCATAAAACAGAAACGGAAAAGAACGGGCATGGGGAGCATGTAGCGGGGATGTTTTAAATTAGATTTCATAGGAAGCCTAGCTGGATGACAGGCGATGAGCGGACGAGTAATCCGCAGGCTGTCCAGGGGAGAATAGCCGAAACGGACGCGTAGTGGGAGAGTGGGATGCGTAGCGGATGACGCGATGCATCACGGGATCGCCTATGGAACAAGGGGAGCCGCACGGATGTAATATTGGATGCAAAGCGTTCCACTTGAACATGCGGGGAGTAAAATGAATTGCATCAGCCTTCTGCGGATATAAAAGTGATGCAGCACGCACGCAGTCCAGCCAATCAGGGGAAAGACATGCTGCCACATACATCTAGCCAGGAAACACATGGTTTCGTCAGTCAGGCCAGAAGAGGGACAGCCTGTTGCCTACTCGTTCAAGCCCTGGCAATGAAAGGCCAGAAACCAGCAGTCCTGACTCGAAACGCTGCTGCGCTGCTTTTTGTGGTGGACCAGCCACAAAGGCCCTCAAAGCCCTGCTAGCTCAAGCCCCTGATAGGGCCTGATGCTCAAAGCCCCTGCCCAGAGGAGGAAGAGGCAAGGAAGGAGAAGGGAGAGAGGAAACAGTACACCCATTTCCGAGGACGCTGAGGATAGGTGCTGGAATGAGCTGAGGGAGGTAAGTACCTCTGGAGAAATGGGCTCACAGACTGTATCATCGACCACCAATAAAAGCAAGGCAGCTGGAAGAGACAAGGGCAGAAGAGCCTGAGGTACACTGGCAGCAAGTACTTCCTTGATGGTGGAAGCACATAGCCACAACCTGTATGGCAAGCTACAGCGTCAAAGAAATCCGGGCAGGCCGCTGTCAAGCTCTACTGACCGGGAGAATGTACGTCATGGCAAGGGCGTGTTTCCTGAGGTGGAGATCAGTCAACTGAGGGGCAGGCCCCCCTCTGACAGCGCCCTCTCCCTCAGTACAGCCCACAGACAGCCATCTCTATCCAGCCAGGAGACCCACGCTACCCTGTCCAGGCAGGTGTCTTTAGAGGGCCCATGGCAGAGACCCCCACCGACAGCTGCACTCCCCATGCCGGCAGAGCTTGGAGGATGCTTGGAGGATGACGGCCCTTGCTGTCACAATAGAGGAGAAAGCAAGCAGCCATCCAGAGGCCACCCACGACCCAACCCCCACTCCAGAGGAATGCAGGCAGAGAGGCAGACTGGAGGGCCAGGACGCAACAGTGTGCCTGTTGGAGATTAGGGACACAATAGAAAGACCAAGCACAAGAACTTCTCTCTCAGCTGGGTTTCCCACTTGGACAGAGCAATCCTCGGGCTGGAAGTCACCTTCATCACCTACGTGAGCCAGACTGAGACCTGTCCAGGCCATACCAGGTGATGAAGCAGAAGATAACAGTACTTCTGCACAAACCTCCAGGCCCAGCTGAGCTGGCTCCTACCAGTCCAGGTTGCTCCTCCACCCCAGGTGGATGTCACAGCGCTCCATGCCTTCAAACAGCCCCTCACCTACCATAGGCTACGACTAAACCAGGACTTCCCACAGCAGAAAGCAGAACTTTCCCAGTCCAGGCCCAGGTTCATCAGACGCCACAGACACCAAGTTCCTCACCCAGCTGCAGACCAACAGCCCAACTACCACTCTTCCTCCTCCACCCACAAGCCCAGCCCGTCAACCGACCAATCTGTCATCAGTATTGGCCCTGACATCTCAAGTCCTTGAGTGAAAGGGCCTCTCAACCTCATGGGACTGGAGTCAGCCTCTTGGACCAAGCTTCCCTAAACCCACACCACCACCTGTTTGTACCCTCAGGGCCCAAGCACCCCAATTGGTGCCTCAGACAGCACTCAAGCCACAGCCACCTCCACAGTCCCTGCCTGCTTAACAGCTGAGACCATGGACATGACTCAGAGTGGTCTAAGAATAGTGTCAAGAGACTGAGTTGTACTTGTTAAGTTTATCTTTGCTAAGCACTTTACTTGGTTCATTTTGCTTTTTTAATAAAGGTCATAAAGTTTACTAAAGACAGTTAATAAAGGGTTATCCTTTGCTTAAGACACTTGGTTCATTGTTTTACTAACCCTAAAAGTGTTTGGTGAAAACTTTGAAAAAATGGTTAAACCCTTTGCATGCTTGTGGGATAGATAAGGAATAGTTTGTGGAAAGATAAACTCCCAGCAAGCATAGTGGGACTGGTATGGTCCACCCATCCCAGCGTGCACATATATGGCCTTTTTTTTATCAATAACATTTATTCACTGGATCAACGTTTTTAAAAAAACAAAGCTCTATATTATGCCCTATTCAATTGTATGGACCACCGAACATACATGGCACAATCTCATCAAAGTTGTATGCCAAACGGCTCAAGGAACATCCATTAAACATCTAATCATCTGTCTTGCCACTCGCCACTGCTCCAGCTGGGGAGTTGCACCAGTGTCTCAGGAGGTTGCCGCGCCTTCTGTCCCTTCATGGAAAGCTCTGTTGGGGCCTGGTACAATCCACAATGTCCGATCAAGGTTACGTAACTGGCCTCCATTCACCAGGCTCCATGTCCCCATTCCCTTGTTAGGTCCACAAGTCATGTTCGCAACACTGGTAGCCCGGTTTCGCATGAGATTGTGCAGGATGCAGCAAGCTTCCACGAAGCTCCTTACAGTCTCCCTGGATCATGCTGCAATGGTGGTTGAAGAAGTATCTGGAAACCTGTTGGCCAGGACCAAAGGCGTTCTCCCACCACCCGTCCTTGCCTCTGGTACACCCTGTAGTTGAAGAATCCCTCTTCTTCATGGGTGAGGTTCCTTGAACTGTAACGGTTTCCATGAAGTAGGTTCTGAGGAGAAACCGTCATCACCAACAATGAAGTAGGGCACATCTGTGTGTCATGGGTAGGGGGTCTGGATCTGGAAACCCATCCATGATGAGGTTCGTTCCAGCCCATTCCTTGAGGTCCACTAGCGTGTAATTTTCCTGGCCATCTGAAGCTACCCGTTGCCTGAAGCTTCGATGTAGATGAACTATGTAGCAGCAAATCGAAACCATGGCAAAGAGATGAACTGAAGAAGCCCTTGTAGTTGAATAAGCCGGACCCTGAAAGTGGGTGGAGCCTTTTGCACGCCACGTCTTCATGCTATGGCTCCAAACGGTGTGGGAAAAGTTCCAACCCTCGATACCACTCTCCACAAGTTTTCTCTCAAGCCTTGTTCAGTGGTGGGGCACTTGAGAACTTCTCTCCACGTTTTCTCATGATGCTGCTACCACTTTCTCTGACCACTTTTGCTTTATGCGTTTGTGTGGCAGCCCTTCACGCATACGCATGTTCGTATGTGGTTCCAAGGCCAGGTCCGACAGGCGTGCCCACCTTCAATCAGGGTCCAGGTTGGGAAGGAGTTGGTGCTAGCGGTCACCTGAGTCCAGACGCTCCCACAGTCTCAAACATGGCTGGTGCATCCGCATGAAAGTGATGGCATGCACGAGGGTCTCATTCCTCAGCTCCACCATCAGACTGGTCCATGAGCAGTCAAAACTCCATTCTTCCTCACAATCCATCCTCGGACCCACACAGCTCTGGACGTCTCCTCTCTCCCTTCTGTATAAAAGTTGAAACAGTCTGAAAACCAGGCTTTGGTTCTGGTGAGTGAAAGCGCAAGCTGATCATACAGAAACTGTGTCATCATCGCATTGGTGGAGAAACAAATTGAAATGTTTGAAAGACCGAAGAACCAAAAGAGGTGAAGAGTCTGTACACCACGGCTGCTGGAACTCACATAAATGAGATCCCAGATGATTTTTCTCCCTTTTTAATTGAATATCAGTTGTCCGCTAAGGTGTCGCTTCTCCCTAAATCTAGACATAAGACTCCAGACATCCTATATACGAGCTTACATCCCAGATACACGTTTTGTCCGTTTTTTAAATCCTTTTAATATATGAGAGATGCATATGGCTTACATCCTTTTATTTCCTGCTACTAACGCTGTTTAGACGTTCCGTGTAACCTTTTGTTTCCTCCCTGCTTTCCGTTTTAAGCTGCAGCGGATGTGAAGTTTTTTGAGGGATGGCCAGAGGATGCAAGAGAGATACTAAGCAGACGTTTAATCGGATGATAACGGCACATAGAACGTTTGTTGGCCCGTATATGTTCACGGATGTACTCAGATTGGGCGGAAAGTTCATTTCCGCTCACAAAAGTTTTGTGCAGCTCAAAACTTCTTGCGCGGATGAAATTTACAGTGGACGGATGATTGACCAGATAGAGTGTATGGAAAGACATATGTAATGAGTAACAAACAAGGATGCAATAGCGTTTTCTCAACAGATGGCAAGCTTTATTTAAAACGTTTTACCATCCTCTTTCATCCGTAAAGTGCAGTGGGACTGAGCCCTAAGGTAAGGTAAAATGGAAACAACAGCCCAAGCCACGTCAGCCCTTCTTATGGCGGCTTGCTCGCGGCTTTGTTGGCCAATGACAGTACTTTGAGTGTTCCCCGCTGTCAGGCGGGCCAAAATTGGATTGGTTCCCTAATTGCCAATCGAGAACGGCCTTCTCGGCCAATCAGATTAGAGGCACTTGGGAGCCTTCCAAGTTCCATACACGAACAGTGTTGTTAAAACTACCCAAAGAACAATAAACCTGAGGAAAGAAAGTAAGGAAAACACTTTTTAATGGTGCTGTGGCAGGGAGAGGAATTTTTGTATGGCTCTTTATATACATTTAAGATTATGGTTAATACATTCCTCCTGTTTTGTGTGTTTTTTTTTAATTATTTTTAATTGGTGATTGCTTTTCAATGTTTTTTTATTGGCTGTACATGTCCCCGGTGTCACTTTCATGTAAGATGGTCAATCTACACG
>BHFT01032945.1:0-11394 GCA_004320025.1 Laticauda laticaudata
AGAGAGATTAATTAATAAAGAGTTGCTCACACGCACGTCGCTCACCTTCTGTTGTATTGAGATTCCATACCGCAGTTTTGGTGGACTTAAGAGGACTGGCTAAAGATATGTAAAGGCAGAAGAAGTATGACCTTTGTTATGGGTTTTGTCTCTCATAGGAAACTCTTGAAAGCTTCATTGCACGCTCTCAGCCATTTGTTCGGATTGCTTGTCTTTTCCACATGCTACTCTTTCATAAATTTTTTTATAAGAAAAGGGAGTAAATTGTCCTGAAAAAGAAGACAAACGAGACACATCAAACTGATCTCACTGAAGGCTTAAGAAGACAAATCTGAATAAAGTTCAGAAGATCGCTCATAAAAACAGCGCGATAGCGGATTTTCCAAGAATTTAATGGTTTGTTGACCCGTTTCGGCCGGCTGCCCGTGTAGCTTATTGCTGTATTGTTTCAAAGATACTTGTTCATAGAGATGATTATAGGTGTGATGATGGTTTCATGGTTTATTCTTTGCCTTGTTCTTCCAAATGATTTTTGTGTTGGTCAACCTTTAAGTTTTGGGAATCAAGAATTATTCTTTGCTTGTGAGGACGCGAACCAGAAAAGGGTAGGTTACAAGATGGGAAGTAGAGATACGCATCCTGTTACGCTCTGTTCTATGCCTACATTTCTACAGCTTCTCAGGATACCAAAAAGTGAGGAGACACCTGGCCCATTTAAGATGGCACTTCAACCGGAGCACTTCCTAGCAGCGCCAAATGCTCGCAGCTGCACCAATGGGATGATCCAAAAGAGAGATTAAAACGGCAGAAGAACGCACTTGGCCTGGCTATCCCTCGCTCTCGCCGCTCCTCACCGGTGATGCGACTGCATCGCGTTCTGTTGACTCACTACACGCTGCAGTATGCGTGGATGTTCATGCAAGCATGTTCTATGCTGTCCAGCATGCTGGTCCTACTGTAAGATTTCATGCCGCGTCAAAAAGTTTTTGAGTCTGCACAAAACTTTTTGAGCGGATGAGTTTTCTTTTCTGCGCGCATCCATTTCTAGCATTGTGTGACGACATACACGGGAACAAACGTTCTATCGGTCCGTTGTACATCCGTTAAACATCCGTGTTCCACTCGGCATCCCGCTGAGCATCCTCGCAGCAACCACAACTGCTCGCCAGTGGAAAACAGAAAAGAGGAGTGGAAGGGCGAAATGGAACGCGGAACGTCCACACAAGGCGTTAGCTGAGCACGGACATAGAAAGGATGAAGCGGATGCCACCTCGGACACTGAAGCATTAAAACGACGGAAAAAAAGTTTTGTATATGGGGATGGTATGCTTCGGAGTCATTTTAGGATGTCTGCAGTGTAGGGATGGGCCTAGAGGATGGCATGTGACACGCTAGCATAAAACGATATTTCCTAATCAAAAAGGGGCGAGGAAATCACCTGGATCTCAACTTGTCAGTCGCAGCCAGACGTAGTGTGGCAGACGCTCTTCAGCCGTTGGCTCTTGTTCTTCCAACATCATCCATTGATCTCCACCATGGATGCATCGCACACGTCCTTTTGGTAGGCCGCCATCATTCAACACAGAACCCAAGCGCCTCTTAGACTGTTTCAAAACCTTCTTCTACACGCAGGAGAAGAAAGGAGGTCCGTCACAAGAGGCTGTTCTGGGTCGCAAGAGAATGGATCGCGAGAACAGCTAGAGTTTGTACGTCTACTGACAAGCTGATGGTGGAGCTGAGGAATGAAGACCCGCTGCGCGTGCCATTCCCAGAACTTCATAGAAAGAATGCCACCAGCCATGTTTTTGCCGAAGTTGTGGAGCATCTGAGACCCACAGGTTGACCCAAGGCCGAGCAGCCACTTCCATCCCAGGCCCTGGACTCCTGGGGCTGAAGGTGGCACTGGCTCTGCCACCCCCCTGCCTGCTGGGAACCATGTACAGAAAGCATCGCAGTGTGCCTGGAGGGTCTCAACACAACACCATCAGCACTGTTGTGGTCAGAGAAGACGTGGTGGCAGGCCATCAATCGAAGAATAGCCTGGAGGAGCTCCTCTCCGTGTCCACCAGCTGGAAGAAAGGCTGGAGCAAAGTTGGCAGAGCAGGTGGTATGCAGAGGTGGAACTTTCCCCACCACCGTTGGAGCGCATCGCAATGGCAAGCACGTGGCCTGCAAATCTCCGAGCCAACTCAGGGTCGCACTTATCACTAAACTACAGGGTTTCTTTCAGCATCAATCCTGCTTTGCCATGGTCGACTTCTGACTACAAGTTCATGTACATCCGATGCTTCAGGCAACGGGTCAGCTTCAGATGCCCGGGCAGGTGTAACCACGCTCAGTGACCTCAAGGAGGGGCTGGAATGCAACCATCTCATGGGTTTTCCAGATCCAGACGGCACCTGCCAGTCGACACGCAAGAGTGTGGCCCCGGTCCTTATCGTGGGGAGACGGCGCTTTCCTCAGAACCTACGCTCGTGAAGCCCCTACACTTTCCAGATGCCTCAACTCATGAAAGAGATGGCTCAACTAAGCAGGGCGTGTCGGGCAAGAGCGGGTGGTGGGAGAAGCGGCCTTTGGGCATCCGCTTGGCCAGACAGGTTCCAGGGTAGCTTCTGGCACCACCATGCAGATCGCCCGCACAGACCGTCGAGGAGGAATGGCGTGGAAGCTCTGCCTGCATCCTGCACCATCTCATGGCGCACGGCCGCAACCCCAGTCTTGGCAGAAGCAGGCCTTGTGAAAGCTGTCAACAAGGCAATGGGGAGCATGGAGCCTGGGGAATGGAGGCAAGGACAAAAACCTAATGAGACACTATGGATGGTGCAAGGCCTCACAGAGCTTCACGTGACGGGAAGAGAGCAGGGCCAATCTCCTGAAGAACGAAACTGGTGCAACTCCCCAGCTAGAGCAGTGGAGTGGCAAGACAGGATGGTGAGATGGCTTAATGGATGCTTTCTTGGAGCCTGTCTTATTCCAGCAGCTGACATGAGATTGTGTCATGCTTGTTGACTCCTACATCTAACGCGCTACAATGAAAGCAGCGGGCATTTAATAACAGAGTTTGTGTTTATGTTGAAATGATGTTGATGCCAATGGAATAAATTCGTTATTAGATAAAAAGGGCGCACAGTGTTGTGGCAAGCTAGGAGGGTGGACGCGATACAGTTCCCCTATGGCTTGATCCTCGGAGGTTTTGATTCCATCCCAGCAGTTTATCGGCTTGCCATCCCAACAGCTGATGTATCCATCCCACAGCTATCCTTGCGCCCATCCCAGCAAGGCATGCAAAAGGCTTAACCCATTTTCAGTAAAAGTTTGCCACAAGACTTTATTAAGTAAAAGAAACTGAACCAAGGTGTTGGTGAGAGCGCAAGGAGAAAAACGCTTTATTAACTAAGCAAAGATTGTAAAAGCAAAATGACCCAAGTAAGTATCTGCAAGCTAAAGATATAAGTCAACAGGTAAGCAACTCAATCTCTGCACTGGTTCTCAGCTCACTCTGAGGCAATGCCCTGGTCTTCAGGTGAGAAGGGTCCAGGGAACTGGGTGGAAAGGGTGGGCAGTGGCTGGAGTGCTGGTCATGAGGCACCATGTGAGGTGCCTGGCGCCCGAGAGGACAAACCGCGGATGGTGGTTGTGCAGGGAAGCCTCATCAGACAGCTGGGCTCAGGGCCCCGGTGAGGTTTGAAAGGCCCTTCAATGCCAGGAACTCCTCGGATGTCAGCCACACGGACCGGATGACGATGTGTACCTGTTGAGGGCCGCCAGAGGGAGGGAGTGTCGAGTGGATGTTTTGTTGAGGTATCAACTGCAGCCTGTTGGGAGGCGTCTGTGGCATAATCTTGTTTGGGGTACGCGGTGGCCATCTGTTAGCGGCGTCTGGTGATTCTGTGTGCCGTCACTGCATCTGTGGCTCATTCTCGGTGCGGAGACGATAGGTGAGGGTCTCTGTTCCCATGGGCAGCCGTGTTCAAGTAGGGGGACTGGGGCAAGTGGGCTGGCCTCTGTTGGAAGCGGGAAGAGCTCCTTGTGTAGGAGCGGGACCAGTAGGCACTTGTGTAGCCGTGTTAGGGACAGCGAGACCAGGGGCTGTGTTGTCGACGGGGGGCAGGCCTGGGGTGAGAGGAGTTACGGAGGGAGCCTTGGAGGGTAGAGATGAAGGGATATCAGATAGTTGCGGCGCTCGCTGAGGAGCGCCGTCCGGATTGATATGAGACATGCAGCACCAGTGGATCCCTCGTTCCTTCATCACCTGGTACTGGGACTCAGGCACTGTCGCATGGAGGGTCTGGGTCCGCTGTAGGTTGAGGGACAGGGTTGCCGGTCTTGAGGGATGGACATCTGCGAAGCTGTACCAGCTGAGAAAAGGAGATCTGCGCTGTTCTGTGATTGTGTCCCCTGAGTCTCCAAGAGGAATGTGTGGCGCTGTCCTGCCGGTCTGGCTCCTGGCTGCCTGGCTTTCTGCGGAGGGTGGAGCCTGGGGGTGGGGGGTGGGTTGGTTTCTGGTGGGCTGTGCGGCCTCCTCTTGCTCCATCTGCGTCAGGGGATCCTCCACATCCTCTGGCATGGGGTGTGCAGCTGTCGGGGGGGTCTCTGGCATGGGGCGCTCCACAGACACCTGCCTGGACACACTGGCTGTTTCCTTGCTGGAAGAGGAGTGCCTCTCTGTGGGCTGTCTGAGGGAGAGGGTTGACAGAGGGGCTGCTCCTCAATGGCGGATCTCACCCTGCAGGAAGCTGCACCTGGCCATGACGTAGGTCTCCCGGTCTGTTAACTTGACAACGGCCTGCCCGGATCTTTTCAGGTGCAGCTTGCCATACAATGGAGTACTGTTTCCTCTCCCCCTTCTCTTTCTTCGATTGCCTCTTCTTCCCTCTGGCAGGGCCTTCTGGGCCCTCATCAGCAAGGCTTTGAGGGCCTTGGGGCTGGTCCACTGCACCAGCAGCACCAGCAGAAGCACCACCAGCAGCAGAGTCAGCGCCAGGGGGTGGGATGGTGGTTCTGTTCTTTCTTCTTTCCAGGGCTGGCAGGATTAGGCACAGGCTTCCTCTTCTTCCTCTTCTTCCCCATGGTCTCTGATGAAGATGTCTCTGGCAGCAGGTCTTTCCTCTGAATAGTGACCTGCTTGTGAGCTGCCTCCTTTTATATCTGCAGAGCTTACGCAATGCATCCTCCCTGCATGCGCAGTTAACACTTTGCATCCGCTACGCATCTGTTCTGTCCGCTACGCGTCCGCTTTGCTGTTCTCCCCCGGAAGCCCTGCGGACGTGCCATCTGCTTCCATCTGCTTCCATCCGCTAGGCTTCCGTTGAGCATCCGCTTAACATCCTTGCTACGTCCTTTCCCCATCCGTTCCTTTCCATTGTTGTCTGCTCTGTTTATGCAAATTTTTGCCCTTTTTGAGAACGGATAACAACGGATGGAAAATTTGCTCGCCCGCTGTGTCCTTTTTACATATGTTTTGCATCTGTCGGCCAGTGTGACCTAGCCTTACCATTCAGTGTAGAATTGAAGATGCTTCTTGGATGAGAAGCAAAATGTTTTCAAGGAACAAACCAAGAAAATCCTGTTGCCTTTTAGGAAAGCACCTTTGGGACTACAAACCAAACATAATATAGGCTTGTCCTCTAAAGCACATGACAGCCTATTCAACCTGTTTTATTTTATTTTTTCCCCACGATTTCTTTTATCTATGAAGAATAATGTGTCTTAAACCAGAAATGGGAGAATGATAGTCCAAGCTAATGGCAGTCTGTGATTCATCAAATGGCTTCTTCAGTAATTCCTAATTAGATGCAATATTTTTACAGTCAGGATGTCATTTCAGATTTTGCCCTGTATTGTATATTCAGTGAATAATAATATCAGTCAAAATTAGCATTGAAGTTCAGCATTGCTACATGCAACAAATATTGACATTGTGGTTATATCAAGCCTGAAAAAGGGCTTCATATAAAGCTAAGTCAATATTTATGTAATTAAGTCAATACATATGTGATTCAAAAGGTAAACTTTAATATACTGCAACAGACACATTAAAGGGAAGCACAGTTCTAAGCTGACATATTGATTTTAAAGTCTGTATCTTTGCATTCTTTTTCTTTTCCCTTCTTTGGATGTTTAAATTACCTTTCAAAGATGAATAAATGTGGATGAGGATGCCTGCACACATAAGAAGATAATGGAAATCTGATGAGTTACTCTGTGATATTGCTTGAGCTCTTAGACTTGTTTTTACACTTGAAAAAGTTTGGTACAGTTTCTGACTACTCTGCCAATCTTAAAAAAGAAAAGAAAAGAAAAGAAATATCTCAGTCCTTCATGAAGTCTTGAGAACAGAAGCACCCTTTTCCAGTTTCAAATCCTTGCAACTTGCTTCATTGAAAACCAGAGGTGATATTAGGCAGGTTCTGACCAGTTGTGAAGAACTGGTAGCGGAACCAGCAAATCCCACCTCTGGCTGGCCCCGCCCCCATCTATTCTCTGCCTCCCAAGTCCCAGGTGGTTGGCTGGGTCTTCTTTTGTTGCCCTGCATAGGAGAATAGAGCTGGAAAGCAGGTTAGTGGGGTGGGGAGGGAATGGGACTTTGCAGTATCATTCCCTTGCCATGCCAACCAAGCCATGCCCACCAAGCTATGCCCACAGAACTGGTAGTAAAAATTTTTGAATCCCACCACTTTTAAAAATATATATAGCATTGCAAAATAGTAAAGCACCATTTAGAAATCATTTTCTAAATAAATATATCCACTTTTATTTTAAAAAAAAAATTCGTCAAATGAGCATGGATAAATGGTCACCAAATTGTTCCATCCCCTGAAGCTAAGTGCAAACTGCTGTTTTGCTCCTTCCTTTCCAAAGTGAATGTCGGTGGATGCTTTCGCAGACCCTTCCCTTACTTCACATGGCATGGATTCTACAAGAAAATAAGTGCTTTTCAAGTGAGTGGGCTAAGTGTATATTCAAGTGAGTGGGATAAGGAAGAGCCCTGCGAAGGCCTCTCACAGCAGAAAAAGAGATTGAAGAGTCCTTGACCTTGGTCTTCCCTTGGATAAATGGAGGCACAAGGTATATGAGAGAAACAAAGAGCATTTTTGGAATCAGAAATTTTACAGCAGCATCTCACCAGCCCTCTGTCACTGTGAATAATTTAGATAATTGAATCAGGCTGAGGCTTATGTATACTGAATGGAGAAATGGACAAAGCATCAGAGCTTCACGTGAAGAGAGGAAAGTAATAGGTTAAAATAGAATTGTGTACATTGCTAAATCTACAGAATAGCTTTGGGTCAGGCTTAGAGTCAGTCCATTAAAATCAGCTGGTCTAAAAAAGTCATGCTGTCTTAAGTTGTAGTGTTATTTATAGCTCTATTCCAAATATAACTCAGTCTGGATTCATACCATAGTCTCCAAATCATGTCCAGGAATACGTATTCATTCAAGAGGTTTTATACATTTTATACATTTTTATACATTTTATACATTTTCCAAGTGAATTACGATTGGGTCTCAGCAATTTCCATGGTACAAAATCACAGTAAGAGTTGTTCTTCCTAGCGTTCACACATTATGGTCACAGTGTGGTTCACAAGAATGAATACAGCTGCAACATTTGCACACACACAAAAATAACCGGAAGTAGCAGGTTGAAGGAAGCTGTTTCAGATACATGCTTTTCTTCCCAGGTAATAGGCAGGTCAGTGGGGTTGTGGGATAAAGGGAAAACTCTCTTGAAGTTTTATCATCATCTATTCCAGCAGTCACTATTTAGACTGTCAGTAGAACAACCTTATTGATGCATAATTGGCCCAGAGAAAGAGAGCTGGGTGGAAATGTAACCGCTATTGTAACACTTTGCTAACAAAAACCAAGTGCCTCTTTTTCATGAGGTGCTTCTGGAAAAGAGTGCTTTTATAAAGTGGTTTCTCAGTCGTATCTGTTTCAAGGACCTTTTTACCATAATTAACAAACACAGCCTAAGATCTCAGCAGAACAATCTAGCAGCATTAGGGATTTGGCAGGAGTGTGAAAGAGAAAGAGACGTGTGTGCATCAGCGAATTAATGACAGGCGGTGTTTAATATGCTACTACTTAATACTCACTTCTAAGAGCTGTTCCCATATATGGAAAATTGATGGATCTATTTGACACACATGAGAAGAACTGGCTGACTGTCAGTGGATATCGTTGCTGTAGTCCTGAATTTGATTTATTTCTGTAGGGCAACTGAGGACACAAAAGGATGTAGAGAATTAATCTGAAGTGGCTGACTAGAGAGGTGGTAACATCTGCAGTGACACAACTGGGTTTGGCTGTACTTTAGACAAATTGAACGGGGACCTTTCTGTCACCATCTTGTTTTGCTCCTTTCATATTTTCTCCGAGAGGTCTGTAGGGATAAATGTAGGAACTAGAGATTCCAATATATGAAGAGTTGTTTGCTTGAAGATCCTTGAAGATCAGGTTGAATGGCCCATGCATGGCATGAAGCTAGAAGTGGTTCAGAGAGCAGAAAAAAAGCCAAGAACATCAGCAACCAATGGAGGGAAAGGTGCTGGGAAGATACAATCCGATAGGTTAGTATATACTTTGCTGGCAACTGTGAAGGGGAGAAAGAGCTTCATGCACATCAGCCTGTACTATGCAGAATAGAACAACAGAGTTGGAAGGGACCTTGGATTCATCTGCTACAGTCTTTGTTTTGCCCAAAACCAGAATAACCCAAGCAACCTAACATTCTGGGTTTTGCTTCTGCCAAAGCATGGCTTTGGATCCTGAACCTCTGAGATCAAATGGATTATTCTGTATTCAGAACAAAGCATTTTCCCCATTGTATGCATGGCATTTGAAATGTTCAGAGTGCTGAGGGAAGCCCTGTGTTAGAAGGCTGCTTTAGGACATTTTCTTGATCAATGAATGATGGAAGAGACAGTTATAGAATCCAAGAAAAGCTGGTTTCTTGGGTGAAGCCTTTAGTTTAAGCCTTCAACTAAATGTAAATACTTTTGGGTTAATTAACTGTGTTAACTGATCACTTTTAAATATTCTCACAACTCTAACTGATCTGGTTTACTACACTATGACCTATGGGTATGATCAGATTTACCAATACTTCTTTTACTTGTTCATTGCAAAGGTTCAAAGATAACTTCACACATCTTGAAACCTAGTGGTTGAATTGATGGGAACAAATTAAGCTAGACAGCTACAATTAGACCAGAACTCTCAAGTGAAGCATTAAAATAATCTACCTCTTGCTCTGCTGAGCCAATCCCTTTTGTTTCAAAGTGAAAGGAAGCAAGACTCCTCCATGGGCATGCTTTCATGGGAATTTATATGTTATATGTTAGCACTTTTGAATATGCCAACAATTTTGTGATGGTGGTTTTTATATATAGTATTTGTCTCCTTTTAATTATTGTCATAATAACATTGTTATTATGTAATTGAAATTTGCAACCCATAAATGGTGGGCTCAAGGTTGACTCATCCTTCCATCCTTCCAAGATAAACTAAAATGACAATTTAGATTGTTGGGGCCAATATGCTGACATTGTAAATTACCCAGAGAGTGCTGTAAAGCACCATGGGCCAGTATATTAGTCTATTGCTATTAATTCCCATTTCTGCATTTGCAGAAATGAAGATAAGAAACATTTCAACTATCCTCAAGATTATAGCCTAGAAACCTTTTACGTTGCCCAAACATCTAGTGATTTGAATTCTTTATGTTCTTTCAGCTTCATTATTTTCTGGAAGAGTTTTCAGTACTGGGCTAGGTAACCTTCTCAATGCATTTTGGCATCTAGAACAGAACAAAATAGGACAGAACTGAATAACAAGGAACCTTGGATGTGTTCTAGTCCAACTGCCTGCTCAAGCAGGAGATCCTATACCATTCCAGACATCCAACCTCTTCTTAAAAGCCTCCAGTGATGGAACATCCACATCCTCCGAAGACAAGACGTTCCACTGGTTTATTGTCCTCACTGTTCGTAAAATTTTCCTTAGTTCTAGGTTATTTCTTTCCTTGATTAGTTTCCATCCATTGCTTCTTGTCCTGCCTTCTGGTGCTTTGGAAAAAAAACTGCTATCATGTCACTCCTAGTCTAGATAGGATTTATTGAGAGGTGAACCCTTTGGAGATAGGCCTCTGGATGGGGTTATCTGAATGTACCAATAAAGGAGAATATTTGTAGGTCAGGGTTGAAATAAGGACCCCTTATCAGAATGCAACTAATAGGAACCATTTGCTCCTACATGACAGCAAAGAGAATTGTGTTTACTGCCACCTAATGTCATTCAGATTTGGCAACCCAGTTCTTGTAGTCCTATTTCTTACATCCCAGCAATCATGTTGGTGAAATTTTTTGGCACCAAGCAATTTTGTATTCATTTTTCTTTGTCTTGTGGAGATGAACAATACTTAGAAGGAAGTTGTAAAAAATACATTTTGCAATGCTGTGCTCACTATGAGGATAGTTATTTTAAAATAGCTAACTTTTGGGGGGCATTTATGTGTGTGTGAAAAAGGTGAAATTTAAAAGTTGCTTCTTTTTGGAATAATTTTCTTAAGAATTGTAAGTGAGGTAGGTAAAGTAATGAGCAGGAAAAAACAATTTTAATAACCTTCTCCAAATAAAATATAATCTTTCTTTTCCCCATGGCTCATTTTTTTTTAGACAAGGAAAACAAAGTCCAAATGCTATATCAATAATTTTTGTCAGCAAAAGTTCGGTAAGAGGAGCTAGATGTAACTATTTTCTTTTTTTTTCTTTTAATCCTGGTTGAACAAGTCAAACTTATAAATCTTCCCTGATTTTGAAAAAAATATTCTTTAATCCCTTCACAAACAAAAGTCCCAAAGGTAGTTTTCTGCTCATCTCAAATCTAAAATCCTCCAGAACATCTTTTGAATCAAAAAGTAAAATTTACCTTTTTATTTGTCACTTCTAAAAATGTCCTTCCAAATCTTAGCCGGACTCTTTTGTATATCCAGAAAGAAAAAAATCTATATCAGTTTTCTGGTTTAATATCTGTTCATCTCCTTTAAGGGATGAATCAACCATCAAATAAGTTTATATTACATTTAAACCGTCTTAATATTGCCTTATTTTAATGAGTGGATTCCTTAAAGCAGCTGTATCATTTTTCTCAGTCTCATGTTTCTAAATGTTGGCAACTTTAAGACGTGTGGACTTCAGCTCCCAGAATTCCCCAGTCAGCCTTGGTGTTACACAGAAAGGTTTTCACAGGACTCCCTCAGATGATTCCATTACTCTGATATATTGTAAATATACACCAGAAGAGTCATCCATATCTTTCCTTTCCTTTCCTTTCCTTTCCTTTCCTTTCCTTTCCTTTCCTTTCCTTTCCTTTCCTTTCCTTTCCTTT